>VXAU01000920.1:959352-1003709 GCA_013399695.1 Formicarius rufipectus | reverse complement strand
TTTTTTTTTTTTTAAAGTAACACCTTGCCTAGATGTTTTTTCATCTCAAAACTATCTTTTGACATAAAGCCAGTGGTACAAATTCTTCAGATACTTGCTTTAAAAAGTTTTGGTGGATGTACTAGAAACAATATCAGACAACTATAGAACTAAATATTGTGAGAGAAACAATATTCCTTCTCATGGCTTTGCTGCAGCCACCCTAATTCTTCCTAACAAAGGGCAGAAAGAAAAATCCATTGGATGTGGAAGGTGTCTCATGCTAAAGTGTATTTTCACATGCTGCATTATTTTTTTTTCAGAAACAGAGGAGAATAAGAGTATCTATTTAAAAACTGTGCATTAAAGCAAAGTAACTCAGCACCACTAGCTAATGGGTAATTATTTTTTAAAACTGTGTTTCTGTCTGTTGCCCTGTGAAAATGAGAACAAGAGCCTAGAAGCATAGTGTGGGTATTCTGCATATTTTGGTATTCGCTAGCTTAAATATTTCAAAGGTGATTACTGACTTTGGTGTGCTGCTTTTTAGTTATACAAACTAGAGCCTGACAGCGTGAGCTGGAGAGGTGTCAGCGCTGAGAAGCAGAACTGCTGACATCAGCAAGACTTTATTGCTAATTGTCTTTTGGAATAAGATTGGCAGAATTTGAGCGTGTTGATTTTTACCATAAAATTTTTATGCCTTGTACAACCAGTTTAGGAAGACACCCTACAGAATAAAATGCCATTCAAAGGGAAGAAAATTCGTCCTTTACCAAATGCAAGGAGATCAGTACTAGAACAGATGGTAGTGCACAGTTTGACTCTTTCTCATCTGATTTCCAAGTTTCTTATTTCTGGTTCCCAAAGGCTCTTTGCTAGTTCTCTATTTCACTGGCCAAATAGCACATTACCCCTTCACTGTCTGCGCTCAGAATGAGCATGTGGCACATCTGTAGGATGCAGCTGTACCAGTGCCTTTCTGACAAGCATCTGAAATCTCCTTTCACAAGAACAAAAAACTGTTTTACTGCCTCATAGAAGAAGTCCAGAAGCTGAAGAAAACAGCAGCCTTAAATTTAAATGAACTTTGTAGGTATTCATATTTGGAAAAAAAATTTCTTGATAGAAAGCAAAAAATTTTTCTCCATTTAAATGCAACTACATTGCTAAGACTGAAACCTGAATTCACTTTTTCAGGCACTGTCTGCTTGCACGATCATAATTTCCTAATCCAACTATGAATATTTTTTTCTGTAAGACCCAATTTTAATTTATTGAACTTTTTTTCTCAGTTGTATCCCATTAAGAACAGGATGTATACCCATAGAAGTAGTGCAGCCAGTACTTTAACTACAGATATTACAGATGTTCCTGGCCCATCTTCAAATTAGTCAGAAATTTTCCTGGGCACAGCAAGAGAGAGCTCAACAGGGCTGAAACAGTGAGCCAGGGAAGTGAGATAAATACCTGCAGGGATAACCTCTGGTGAGCTCTGTTCCCTCATAGCTGCATTTTTTGCAGTAATTTAAAAGGGAAGCTCAAATCAGGCTCAGTGTAAAGTAACTGAGCTGCAGTTTCCAACAATGTCGTGCAATTCCAGATAGATGGCAACAATGACGGCATAAACATCTTATGCCTGTATATAATGTTGACACATGCAATTGTTATTTAGATGACAATAACTCAAATTTTGTCTCCCAAAAGTCTGAAAAAATTAAAAATAAGGGTTCTACTTCCATGTACCCCTCTCTGTGCCCCTTTATGCTGGTATTTGTTGACCAGGAGAACAAGTCATCCTACTAATGCCAGACTTGTGACCAAATGTTTTCAAGGGCATTTTTCCTGCCCTTAATTTCACATGTGCCTCAGTTACTTTGGAAAGTGATAGGTGGTATTTGGACATGATGGAAAGACTTCTGAAAATTCAACCTTATGCTTGCAAATTTTCTAAAAGCGTAGCGCATTTGACCAAGGCTCCTTCATTTTTCTAGGTGGTATTGAGGGATTGAAATTGCTTTAAAAACACCTGAAAGATTTGTAACAGGTTTTCTTGTATGTAGTTTGCAATTAAACTACTATTTAGTCCAAAGGGATTAAATGCTTCGTGTTTTAGCACAGCACATCCAATACTGGCCTGGCTCACTTCTACCATACCAGAACGATGCCCTCAGGCATTGTTCTCTAAGGACATTTGCAGTCATCAAGACAGAGGGTGCAGCCCTGTACTGCTGCTTTAGATGTGGAAGAATCTGACTTACGGAAAATATAAATGTTATAAAGTGCTTTCAGTAACAGTAAAGAGCAGTGACGCCCTGGACCGTGATGTCACGAGTGTTTGCCGTGTCTCATTGCATTTTCCACGCTCTCTTACTGTCACTGCCATTTGTAGCACAACGTCTTAGATGGAGATGAAAGTGATAGAGAGTTCAAGATGTTCTGTAGCCCCATGGCAAAGGGTTCAGTAAAAATAAACAAATGGAATGCTGCGACCCTTGCTGTTGATTCACTTAACCAAAGTGATTAAAAGGTGCACTTTACTCTCAAGTGAGTAATAGAACATAACGGCCTAAGTAGCTTGTACTTGTATTGATTATTGACTCCATCATATAAATGCATTGTGTCGCTATATGATAAATTAATTAGTGGTTTTCTGAAATTTGGAGACATTCTGAAAAACTACACCTGCTGGAAGCTTTAGAAATCTTGGGCTGAACCAATATTTATCATTGAAGGCAAAAGTGAAAGAATAATAATTTTATAAATGATACTATTTTAAAATAGCAAATCTGCTCCAGGCACTGAATCTCACTTGAATGTATTGAATCATGGAATAATGTGGGCTGAAGAGACCTTTAAAGACCACCTAGTCCAACCCTCCTGCCACAGACAGGGATATTCGCAACTAGATCAGGTAGCTCAGAGCTCTGTCCAACCTGACTTTGAATGTTTCCTGGGATGGGGCATCTGCCACCCCTCTGGGCAGCCCATTTTCATGTTTCACTCTGCTTGTCATGAAACATTTGTTCCTTGTATGCAAACTTGGTGATAGAATTTGGGATACAAGTAGAGGTGGCATCCATTCATCAGATAATTATGCCAGATCCAAAGAAAGTAATTCACTGAGGGTGATTTGTGAAGAATTAAGAAGAAATGAGACTCTAAACCTACTGTGCCTTATCAACCCCGAGCCCTGCATGGAGGCGTGCAGCTGCTGTTTATCTTGGGGGGCTGCTGGGCTGCAACCCAAGATCTACCTGCAGCCCTTCCCACTCACCAGCCACCTCCTCAGGCTTGTGTGGAAATTTGATTTTAACCATTATGATCACATTTGCAGTGTTCCAGGCATTGGCCTTTCCTCCCCTTCCCTTTCCACTTGTGCACATGCTGCTCAAGGAAAGGCGGTCGCTGCAGCCATAGCTGTTTGCACACACACGGCTTGTAGGGCTTGGAGACCTTTGCTGCCTAAAGGAAGGTGAGGAAACATGCAAAGTCCCAGTCCTTTGTGTCCTATTTATCGGTGGCAGAACTCTCAACAGATATAAATTCTTCACCTGTCAAGACTGGAATCCCACTGATCTACATCATGGGTCCCCAAAACCCTTTCCCCTTCTGTTCCTGTGTGCAGCAGATGCCGCAATAACTTCCTTTTGCAGAATTTGTTCTCTGAGATAATGTGCTTCTGGAGCAGTTAAATAGCATGGAACACAGGAAAGGCTGTCATTTTGTAAGAACTTTTTCAAAGTGATCGAGAAATAGTAGATACAAAGAAATAAAAATAAGAGAAATAAGAAGGCAAGATACCCGAGTAAAACCCTTCTAAAAGGAATACTGCAAATCAGGACAGTCATAATTTCTGTGCTGCTATACCCTATTTTATTTTTGTTTCCTGATATTCACATCTATACTGCCAAGGTCTTACAATTTAATTCTCAATGAGGTTCATTGACAATGTCTGAATCCCATTTAGCCTGAAAATGGATGCACCAGCATCCTGTTATTTTTCATGTGGGGAAAAATAAAGCAGATTAGATTTCAGAAGCTGTATATTTTTTGGTGAATTTCCCTTAATTTTTCATTAATCAGAATGAGCATCCTTTCAGCTTTGAGGAACTTTTACCTTTGCACTGAGAAAGAACAACATAATACTCTCATCAAAGTAATTCACACAAACATGCAACCATGAAACAACACAGAAATACCACACAATGCACACTTCTAACACTCTGAATAAAAAGCCCACTAATCTGTGGGCTCATATTTTGGGTAATAGTAAAATGCAGTTTGCTTCAGCATAAGGTCCTAAGCATCTAACTTACTGTGAACTTTCAGCAGAAATACTCCTTGTCCTTTCTATCTTTACTACCAGTCCCTAAGAAAAGGATCAAGGCAGGCTCTTCTCTTTCTACCTTTGGTGGTACTTGAAATCCACAGTCTGAATACTGTCATTGTTAATGAAATTAGTACTCCCTTTTATATAAAGAAAATTGCAACATTTGGTCCCATATGCAGATAATCTAAAACATATCAGAGCAATGATTACCTTTAAATGCTAGGCATGATGTTCCAGGTTGCAGTATTTCTGAAAAAAGCCGTAGTCATAATACTGCTCTCCTGCTGCCAGCAAGGTTTTGCTGATCAAGTCGAGGAGCAGCCGGTCGAATGAGTGTGTTGTGAAGTTCACGCTGTCATGTAGAGCAGCATTTGCCAAACAGGCCACATACTTCCTCTCTGAGAAATAAGGAAGGCTCAAAGTGTTTGCAACAGATGAGGTTCCTGTAGCAAGTCACTACTGAAGGCACTTTTTATCTATGGGCTGAGAAAAACAGGGAGGTTTTCAATGTGTTGCATCAGGGCTGGTGTTAGCAGATAGAAAAACTGAGCAAAAATAACCTTTTTTACATTACTTACACAAAACCGGTTTCTTCCTTTTTTTTTTTTTTCCTTCAGCCAAATTTATTTATCCAGTAATGCTCATTCCCCAACTGTTTTGTTTTATGTAGTTTTGCTATTTTTTGTCAGACAGACAGGAAGAGGCACAAAACATTGTTTTCACTCTTATTGAGTCTGAATAGGAATGCAAGCTTTGCTTTATTCTTCACTCTGTACCCTTAAATACCTCTGTTTGCAAATCACTGAAGCTTAATATCAGCGATGAAGAAATATGGATTGGAAGCCTGTCCATGAAGCCCATCCTCACATCAGTTGTACAAAGTACAGAAGCCTCTGGACCCTCTTCATCTCTGTGTCTGAGGTGGGGGAACTAAGATGTTGGCCTGTTAAATAATCTGACTAAAGGCATTGAAGGATACAGTGCTGTGGATATGAATATAGAAATCAAAGACATTTATTAAGGTTTGCCCTTTGCTTTTGTAATCAAGATGTGATCTGAAAAGGTCATATACTTAACATTTTATAGGA
The DNA here is from genome assembly GCA_013399695.1 of Formicarius rufipectus. NCBI lineage: Eukaryota > Metazoa > Chordata > Aves > Passeriformes > Formicariidae > Formicarius > Formicarius rufipectus. Next base: position 998,309 of record VXAU01000920.1, on the reverse strand, counting down.
AAAAAAAAATAATCACAACGGAAAACCCAGCAAGGTCAAACAGAGTTCCTACTTCACACCAGAGTATCCTTATTGTAATACCAGTTTGTTTGATTATGAAAACTAAGAGTTGACAGGTGTGGGAGCTGTTGTGTAACTGTTATTGGAACGAGGAAACATCAGGGAAATCCCCAAAGCTGTGCCAAAATTTGTAGCTATGGTAGCTTCAGGAGAATATCCTTTGTCTTTGATGGTCTGTGCTAACAGTCCTCAGTTTGAAGGGACATGAAAGCGTTAGGGAGCTTGATAAGCAAATCAGTCCCCATCATGCAGCTGTATTGTAGCTGATGCTCTGGGAGCTGGTTTTACTGAATGCCCCTTGGTTACCCCTGGCAGTTATATTTTGATTGTTTAGGACCTTATTGCTCTCTTCAGATCTCAAGGATGTGACATGCATGTTCCTCAACGGCATTCACTGAATTGATGTAGAGTGTCCCTGGAATTACTAAAACATCATGGATTAAGGATGTCTTCATGTGGAATAGGAAGAGACAGGGCCTTTTCCTGGTCCTTCTCACCACTCTCTACCTCAGATTAACTCTGATACTCTTTATGCCTTTACAAGAACTGAGGTTACATCCTAAGGTGCACTCAGGATTGGGGCAGGTCCCAGATTGAGAAGGAAAAATTGGTCATGCTAAAGGAGATGTTGGTCTTGCTCAATAGAACATGCTCCCCTGGAAACTAAGTAAATCTCAGACACAGTTTGTACTGTGCTTGTGGAGGAACAGATGAGTTCACAGTGGAGGGAGGGAAATAGAATTCTCAGTTTCCATGTCGCTTCTGCCTGGTACTGGTGACTGTGTACTCTTATGCAATGATGAGAGCTGGTTTACCCTTTCAGTGTGTTCAGCTAATACCTTGTTTTAAATAACATAATTGGTAAAGTAGTGTGCACATCTAAATGGAAGCAAGTGCTTATACGAATTAAGTGGGGCTTTATATGTCAGCGTAAAAGTATTCATATCCTGTTATTTGAGTCACTCACAGTGTCTGACAAAGGCACTCAGAGTCACTTGAGAGGGGAACATTGCACTTGCAGGGCTGCTTCTTGATGACAGCAAAGAGATATTTGCAAAGGCTGATGTACGAAAAGGAAATCTTCCTTCTTCAAAATATGATTTTTTTAATATAAGGGAGAGGATCCTCCCCTCCTCCCCTGTTTTAACAGTTCTAGTAGACAGTAATGGAGGGAAAAATGTGTCTCAGTCTCCCTTTCCATTGCTGGATGCTAGTTCCCTGTTACTCTCCGTGAGTTAGTGTTTGCCACATGTCTGCCACATGGCTTCTTAGCTGTGACAGACACTTCTGAGTTGGTCCCGAGGATTTCTATTCCTCCAGGCTCTTGAAGCCAGACTTTGTAAAAGCCTGCAAAAAATGACAGTAATGTCATCACGTAGAGCCCTGCAACTTTGGTGTCTTGTAAGCACTTGCCACTATGCAGAACTGGATGTCTAAGGAAAAGCAGTGCAGAATAATGAAAACCAACCCTGCAAGAAAAAAGCAAATAGGCTCTGAACTGAAAACAACTTCAGAAAATAATTTAAATCCAGTCTTTTAGAGAATAATCAGCTAAGCTAACTGGAAAAGAGAGTTAGTGATATCGTAGTTGCAGCTTGCTTATTTTTGCAGGGATAAAAAATAGGAGTTAAACAATATCTTTAATCTGGCATTGACTGAAACCAAAGACATCCTCGAACAGAAATGAGGTGCTGTTTTCTGTCAGCAGAGTGATTATCTTTAGGCACACACTGCAGAGGAGAAGGCTGAGGTATCCGTTTCTCAGCATCTCTGAGTCCATCTTAAATGCTTCACACAAGATCAGGCTTCAGTCAAACACAAGCCATGGTTTAAGTGATAGGAAGCACTTGGGCTCAGCAGTCAGGAAATGGAAGAGCCCCGGCTATCCTGGAGGTCATGCCAGATGGTCTGACAGATACTTCTGGCTGGGAACTGTGTGCTTCTAAGCCTGGAGAGTGACTATTTTTAACAAGTAAAATATTGCTGTACAGCTGGTTCTTTTGGGAAAGTAGAATTCTCAGGACATTTCATTGGTCTAACTGTTTGCATTAGATGTCTTTTGATCTTGGTTTTTGGGTGGTATTACTGTAATTGCTGTTTGCAACCATTGTGTGGTTCAGGGCAGATAGAAAGCCTGCTTTGGTTGCAGCCATCAGAGAAACTGCATTCATTTGCAGGGAGTGCATGTGTTGAAAAGACAAATGTGACTCAAATAAGAATTTAATTTTAAAGTCAGGTTGGAAAAACAGGAGGTCATAATGTGAGAAGAGGAAGGTGGTTTTGGTTTTGCAGAGTGTGGGTGATAAAAATTAGTTCCAGTGGAGTTTCTAATCATTAGATGTGTTCTGAATCAGTTTTGAAAAATTTTCCAGAAGCAACTTTCCAAACTAAATCAGGAATCAAAAGACATTCAGCACTGCAGCTTATAGGACAATTATCTTTTTCTGAGTATGATGGGAGACAGAGCTATAGATTACAGTGATAGTCCTGTGGTGGGTTGACTCTGGCCAGACACCAGGTGCTCACCAGAGCTGCTCTGTCACTGCCTTCCTCAGCAGGACAGGGAACAGAAAGTACAGTGGAAGGCCTGTGGATCAAGAAAAAAACAGGGAGAGATTGCTCATCAGTTACCATCATGGGCAAAACAGAGAAGTTAGTTTAATTTAGTTTCATTATTTTAATTTATTACTAATCAAATCAGAGCAGAAAATGAGAAGTAAGGCATGATTATGACCCTTTGGGATCCGTCACTCTCGCTCTCCTTCACAACACTGCAAGTTACTCCATGGAGCCTCCCACTACTGAAACCTGGCCACACAAACCAAACACAGGCCCATAAATCCTTTTTTTATTATCTCATCAGAATAGCAGCAAGGGCTTGTGGAGAAAGAATTGGGATAGCCAGGATAGCAGCAGTGCAGGTTTGTTGAGCTACAATATCCCAAAAGGGAAGTTTGGAAGAGGTGCAAGCCCCAGCTCAGCTGATCACAGCCTGACATCAGAGTGAGAATTCATCATCACATAACACCAATTTGTATTTATCACCTTCTCACCTTTGTGAGCCACAGCTTTTCCTAGTGTCTGAATTTCTGCTGTCCAGCTGAACCTCTAATTTTGAAAAGACAAATGAAGAAATGCTGAAAAGGCTCTTGGTCCCTGAACTAAATAGTACTGGCAGCTTTGCCTCCCATTTTCAATGCCCATCAATTGCCCAGATATGTGCTGTTTGTGTTATTCCTATGAATTTTGGAGAGCAACATGACATTTCTGTTGTGGATTGTGTAACACAACTGCAACTGTTTCTTCTTAGCAGTTCAGTACTGAATGCTTTCGTCTGGGTCATTGTCAAAAATGTCATCAGAACTTCCTCTGTTGGCAGTGGGTTCATCTTTGTGGACACCTAAAACAAGAACTCTGTGTGGCTTTGGTTCCCTGTAAAACCCTTCTCAATGATGCTGAGATAGGAAATACCCAGTGACAACAAAGTGGCTAAGTTTACAAATTTATTGTGTATGTCATGTATTTTAGAGGTTCACTTTCAAAATACAACTCTGCAGTAATGTTAGTTTTAAAAGTGAATATTTTAGCTCTTATGTTGATAGGTACAGGAGAATTCCTGGAGAATTAAAAAAACGGAGGGCTAACAAAAAGAACACTGTGCTTGTTATTTTTGAGCTGATCTCATGATTTTTGGTTTTCTGATTCATGATTTTGTCATGTTGATGGTAATATGAGTGTCATGTAATGGAAATAAACAGGCCCTCTACTATTTCTGCTTCTGGTTAAATAGTCCTATTTTTTAAAGCACACAAGTCCTCCATTACTGGTTGCTGGGACTAATCACAAAAATAAATTATAGTTTTATAGGGAAAGAGGGAAATGCTCAGTGTAGCTGTGTTATCCTCTGTGTCCTGAGCCTGCCTCTAATGTGTTTACAGTGTTTAGGGAAGATTTCTGTTTAATATGAAAACTGCAGGCTCAAAAAGAAAGAAAATTAATTCTGGGCAATCACAGCTTCTTTTCTTACTTATTTATTCCTGAGGGGTTTATTTTGGCAATGATGAGGAAACAATGAGTCTAAATTTTGATGTGATTTTGAAAAACAGAGAACTGGCCTAGTTTTGCTTGCCTAATAGCTTCAGTAAAAGGATCCACTTTTCCAAAGCCTGGAACATATTTGAAATGCACCTGGGAAGGGAACATAATGGCTTTGCTTTCCAATCCTGCTTGAAAGATGTCCCAGGTACTCTATCACTTGCTTTCAGTCCTAGTAAAAATTAAACATGATTAAAAGTAGCAGAGAGCACATCTCTTTCAAACCCCAAATGCAAGACTTCCTGAATATGGGTGTTTTCAAAAAAAAAAAAAAAAAAAAAAGAGCAAAATGGGGAAGTGGACCATTACCATGGAAAATAGAAGAAAAAAAACCACAATAAAGAAGAGCACATAAATATGTTCTAACCATTCATGGAAAGAAGAGAAAATATCCACATCCAGAGTCAGGCTCCAAACAAAAGCTGTCCTCACCCCACAAATATATTTGCAGAAGTTTGGGGTTTTAATTTTGCAAATTGAGCTTTGACCATATCTATTATTAGCCTGTACATATCCAGTGCTGTGACGTGAAGGTTTGCCTGCCCAGGCCTTTAGTTCTACCCTTGCAGTAGAGAACTTGTGCAGCACTTCTATCCAGAGCTTTTTGCAGCTGTCATTTGGCTCAGTACGAGACCTCAGGGCAGTCTTTGAGGCTGTAGGTGTCTCAGAGACAGGGCAACTTTGCACAGCTTTTAAAATCTCTGGGAGGACATGTGTTCAAAATCAAGCAGACGCCCGAATGTTTTGCTTGGTCGCAGTGAATTCCTGGATTCTGTATGTCATCTGATCTCAGTGCTCCATTTCCCTACCAAACTCGGCCTTTTAATAAGGCAATTTAAGAATTTCCACAGAAACTTCCCCTTTCAAAATTTGTGAAGCTCTCAGAGTCTGGGAAACTGAAGCTCTTTAATTGTTGATAGTTTGGTTTTGTTTTGTTTTAAATGAATGCCATGCGGAGATAGTGGATACTTGATAATGGATGCTGAGCATGTTCAGATCTGATAGGGATGAATGTATTTGCCGTTTTAGTGCATAAATATTGTTTAATCCTAGATTTTAATTTTCTGCTGTACCAAGGAGGCACATAATTCCTTGCTCCAAATGAAATGCAAGGAAGCTACTCTTCTGAGGGAAACTGACATGATGTGTAATCCCTTTTCTAGTCTCACTCTTCTTAGGTCTGGTGAACATTCTCCTCCAAAGGCCAGGTGAAAAGACATTGTTCTCACTGAGCGCTGGAGCCTCACTCACACACAAGATAGTCGCATCAAGGATATTTTTCTTTCTCTGTCATGACCAACTGAGTCAGTGCACCTCATCAGCAGCTGGCAAATATTGTGCCTTAGAGACACAAAATGGGCCACTGGAAATCCCACCTGAGGATAAAGCCCCTTGCTCACTTGAGTTCTGATCTTAATTGAGTGCAGAATTGAGGAATGAGTCCAAGTGGTGTTTGTTTCTCCTTCTTTATTTCTGCCACCCTCTTAAAATTGGAGATGGTTCTTCCAGTGGCCCAGGATTGAAAATTAGGTTTTTCCTTTGGTTAACTGCAACCATCTGCTTCTCAACCATTAAGTTAATAACAGTTCTTACTTTCCAGATCCCTTAAAAAAGAAGATAAACCTTTCAAGAGGGTAGAAACACTGGAAATTCTACATACAGTGAACTAAAAGGACTGTCTCTACACTCAAACAATAACCTCTTTATAATTATTTTCGGAAACCAATTTCTCCACTTGTGAGCAATGGTATCCTATTAGTATCAATGGTTCTGCTTGTTTGAAATATAAAAAATATCCTGTGTGCTGGCCAGAGCTGCACAGAGTTCTCTGCACTCAGAGGTTTGAGAGGATTTCAAATTAAGGTTTTGCTATTTCAACTTGCTCTTACAGACTTGTAGTTATGCTTTGAGCAAATTCAGGAAAAAGTAAGTTAATTGAAATAAGTAGGGGTCTTTCATATCAGGCATCTAGGCTGTGGAGGTTTTTTTAGAGGACGGAAGCTAATCTTAGCAGTTATTATAGTAAACTGATGTAAATGTTTGGAAATTAGTCATTTGAATCATTTCCAACCTTTCTGTTCTAGGTCAGAGCTTATCAGATTTATGCTAATTTATCTGCATTTTCATTAAGAAGTTTTCATGATTACTCAGAAATGTTGTACCATTTGTTTTGATTTTTGTTTTGGTTATCTGGTTGATCTTCTGTAGTTTAGTTTATACTTTTGTTCCTAGTACATCAGTTCATAGCTCTTCCAAACCTTCACTGCTCCTCGGGTTAGCTATCTTAGGGTTTCTAGCTGAAATGAATTTACACTCAGTATGAGTACTTAATGCCCATTTGTCCTTGTACCAGCATTGTCCCAAAGTATAAATAGATCTTCTTTAAGGGCATCACACCTGCTCTCAGTCCTTGTTGATCACACTTATGGTAATAGGAAAACTCTATTTAATCTTTGCCACATGTGCCTCACAAAATCCTCTTTATATCTGATTCTGTCTCCATGTTTCTTCTTCCCATGGAGGTTTCAGAAAGATTTGTGACTTGGTTAGAGACATAATATAGACACTTTTCAGAGCTCTTCCAAAATATTCATGGCAGACCTGGAAACAGGTCCATCGACCCTATAGCTCTTTGCTTTGATCAGCAGAACTTGCTTCAATTGAATGAAATACCAGTGTTTTACATTCTGCAGCTGGACAGATGTTCTCATCATTTTTTTTGCCTGCACCAAGAAACCAGGATGTTTTGACAACATGTATTGACTGATACTGTGATTTTTTTTTTTCCCAGGGAGGTTCAGCTTTTTCTCCAGCATCCATTATTACTATGAGAAGAGCACAGACCCAAGCAGCAGTCCTGGCTGAAGACGTGGGATGCCCTTCATCCACCAGTGAGGAAATTGTAGCCTGCCTTCGCCAGTTGCCTGCTCATGTCCTCAACGATGCTCAAACTAAGGTACAACATAGCAAAATATATTCCATTAGCAAAACAAAAATGTTCCATTGACACAAAGCTGTGAGAAAGCTTAAAAAATAAATTAATCTCAATCTTTGTGAGTGAGGAACTGAACCAGTTTTGGTAGGGGGAAGTTGATCTCCATGACATTCACTTCTGAGGTATGATTACTCTTAACTGGATTCTCCTTTAGACTAAACTCCTTTTATGCTGCTTTGACCATATCTTTCAAAATAAATCGAATTATCGTCTTTGCCTCCTTTGCCTTCCCTTTTATCTGCTCCTCAGTGTTGCTGTAGAGGAGAGTCAAGTATCTGTAGCTTCAATAACTGAATTTATGCAGAAAAAGAAGGGGGGAGGGATGCCAGTGTTTTCTACCTAAAGTGTGAGATCTGTGAAAGCTGCAGTATAAATAATTCTAGACATGGATCCTTCACCCACAAACTAAAACACCCACTGGCAATAAATTTTCTTATCAGGATCAGCATGGAGCCAATCCCTAATTTAAAACAATATTTCTATGAGACCGTCAATTATTTTGGTCTCTTCAGCCTGTTTCACTTACTGAGAATATCAGCAGAACCATTGTTTCCTGCCAATGATGACTTTGCACTTACATTAACTGATCACTTGTTCACTTGAAGGGTATCAGATCAGTTGTCTTAAACATAAATAAAATGAAAGGGTAAGCTAATTTAACTGCACAATTCTTGCTTTTTTTTTCTTTGGCTAACACAGTTACTAGCTATAAGTGGCCCATTCCAGTACTGGGGGCCAGTGATGGATGGAGTTTACCTGCGGGAACCTTTAGCTAAAGCCCTGCAGCGCCCTCAGCTTCGGAAAGTAGATCTGCTCATTGGAAGTGCTCAGCAAGATGGACTCATCAGCAGAGCTAGAGCAATTAAGGTAGGAGGACACACTCACTGTTAATAAACTGGTGGTATTACTGTGATTATAGTGATGACAGTAGTCATATGCAGCCAGGACAGGTGTTTCTTGCCTTCTACAAGTCATGAGTTATACTCTGTGGAGATATACAAAGGCATTGTCCATCTCCAGCCAGTTCTGTTCAGGATGACTAATAGCATTATGGTATTTGTTGATTAACAATTCTGGGGGAGATATGAAAAGGTAAGAGATAGCAGTGATTTAGGATTTATGCTTTACTGTCTCAAAAATTCTAATTACATGTCACGCTCAAGAGTCCCTCACAAAACAAAGCAAGCTCATAACTTGGTTATGAAGTAGAATAAGCAGAATGAAGTCAGCATTTTGTGGCGTTTTTTTTTTTTGACAACCTTTCCTCTCTGTTGCCTTTAAGAAGTACATTTTCTCATGAAGATGATCCTGAATATGGACTAGGTATAAGTAAGAACAGCACTGGCCTCATGTGTGGTCTAAGGTTTTAGGACATATACTGAAATGAAATGGAATTGCATCCATGCAGTACTTTGAACGTAATAGTCTTCAAAAGCCTGAAGGTCAACCCAAAGAGATTTTATGTCTTCTTGTGAGCCCTCTGGTGCTGTCTGTTCCTGAGACAGCATATAAGTCTCTTCTGGTTAATTTGTCTTTCTTTATGATAGGAGCAATTGCTCTTCTCTGTTTAAGAGTCCCAAATTAAATTAAATATTAGAACATGCTCAGGTGTATTCTAAGAAACCAATAGGAGAATGTAACACTGGAGAGATTATTTTGAGGGTTTTCTAACTGAGCTACAGGTCTGTTGCTGTGTTTCTGTAACTATGTGGATTTCATCTTCTACAAGGCTATGAAAGTTCAATCCCAGCTTCTCTGGTGGTAGCAAATAACACAGAGACCAGTTTACTTCAGAATTAAGGACAAAAGTACCCATTTGGCCCACCGGAATTAAGTTCACATTACTTGTTTAGTCCCTGTCAAAAGTTTCCTGCTCATATTTTGTGTATCTTTCTTTTTTTGGAATCAATTAAAAGAGGATGTTGTAGGAGGAAGGCATGAAAGATGGCCTGTGATGCTGGAGGCCTGCAGATAACGATCTAGACTCTGTCAGAGGGCAGTAAACCTCAGTAACCTCATTACAAGTCCTGTGATGAAGACTAGGAAGTGAAATTCTTTCCTTTACCACTGTTTCCATATATAACAGTTGTCTGGAAAACTGAAATGAAATTCTGTGATGTATTAAAAGTTTTGCAACAAATCACAGTGTTGATGAAAGGCAAAAGTGATAAAACCCAGCAGTGTCAGGTTAAAATGAAAATAAAAAATACTTGTAACTGAGAGCTCAGCAGAAAAATGTTGCCTTTCCAAGACAAAAATCTGAAATATGTGGTTTATTTGGAGGCTTACAGGAAATAAGAGTGGAAGGGAACTCAAAAAGTTGGTGAAACTCAACCCTAAGAAAGGGCCATATCTGCCTCAGCCCGAGAACTCTTTGGAGATTTGAACTTCTTCAGCAATGGTTACTGACTCATAGAATAGTTTGGGTTGAAAGAGACCTTTAAAGCTTGTCTAATCCAGCTTCTCCTGCAATGAGGCAGCTTGCTCAGAGCCCTGTCCAACCTGACCTTGAATATTTCCAAAGATGGAACATCTACCACCTTTCTGGACAATCTGTGCCAATGTTTCAACACCCTCATTGTAAAAAACTTCTTCCTGATATTCTATCCACTAATCCACATACTTCTAGTTTAAAAGCATTGCCCCCTGTCCTATTCCAACAAGTTCTACTACGAAGTTTGTCCCCATATTCTTATTAATGAGCCTATTAACTATTAAGGTTTAGCTATCTTTAATTAGAAGGATAATTAACTTCTTTACTAGCTATTATAATAATGCCTACCTTACTTGGGCCTAATGTCTTAAGTCAAATTCCAGCTGTCTTACAGAAAACTCATAATATTCATGGTAGATGGTTCTATTCTATTTTCTTCCTTTTGACTTTCTTAAGCTGTTTTCATGGTCTTAGTAGAACTGATGATTTTTTTTAAATGTACATTTTCATCTATTTATATTCTTCTATGACTTCAGGCTTTTAAGACTTGAGATAATATGAGTGTTTTAGCCAGTGGGAAGGATTAGCTGGTGGACAGAGCACTGAACTCAACTGGGAGGACCAAGGTATAGCTCTTAGTTTGCATCTGACTACAGCCAGAGTATTTAATCTATACCATAAAAAGGGGACCAAACCTCTCTGGGTTAAAAATCCATGGGTGGTTGTGTTCAAACTCTGTAGAGAGAGAAACCATGCATGTATTTCAGTAGATAAAAACAGCTAAAAGGTGCTGTGACTTGTATGGAATTGACAAAGTCCTTAATTTCCATCATCCTTGGTGTGACTGGTTTCAGTGTAAATGCAAAGAATGGAGGTTAGAAAAACCTAAGGAAAACCTAACCCCAGCTGACTTGCTCCACTAGTTTCTGGGAATAATTATGCTGGCCAATTCAGTCAAGGACTTGCTCTGTTAATCCTGATCTCTGTCTATACTGATCCTGTAAAGGTGAGGATTTCCTTTTATCCATTTGGTTATAAGCAAGCTTTAGACATGATGCAAATCTATCACCTTAGACTGGAGTTGCATGCAATTTTATAAACTCTTAGCAAGTGAGTCAGACAAGTGAGAGTAAAACCTCTAGACTGCAGCCACACCTAAAGGTGATAAATGCAGTTGGCAACATGTTCTGTGAGGACTTACTGACGTTTGGTTGTGCTGAGTGTCCCTGTACTCCCACTGCAACACTGTGCTTATGCCTATTAAGGTCTTTGCTAGTAAAAATGAAGTAGAAAGACAGAAGGCATCTCTTAAGTGCTAGCAGAACATTTATGTTCTATTTGCTTACCATTAAAGGCTGAGGTCTCTCAGTGATGCTTGCAGCAGGGAGTAGACTGTGCTCAGCATCTTGTGGAAATGTCCATTTTATGGCATTCACTGAAATGCTTATTCATGTGAACTGAGACAGATTCACCTCTTCCTGAAGCACTTCCTACTCATCCCCAGTGCAGCCATCAGATGGTTGAAACCAAGAGAGAAAGAAAGCAGAATTTGTTAAGGGAATGGCAGTGGTACCATAATGCACTATTATGTGGTGTATGGACTAGTTAAGCCTGAACCCATTCACTGCAATTCCCATGGCAGACCTTCAGGGAATATTAGCTTTGAGCAGCCATAGATTAGGGCAGCTGAGCAGAAACCTCTAAAAATGTTGATTTCAATTCTCAACTGTACTTTTTATTTTTTTCCCCTGTGCTATGTGTGATGCTCATGTGGGAGGACCTAATGGCATCAAATATATGGATTCACTCATGTGGTTCTATGTCTGTATTTGTCTGTACAAGCATGTAGGTCAGTATAGCCCAGTCTATATCCTCCATACGTCCAGTGCCTACTCTGTAATCTCCACATTGCAAGGATTTAGTTGAAAGACTAAGGCTGTACTTCATGTGTTTTTTGGGTTTTTTTGTTTTTTTTTTTTCTTCTTTCCCTCTTTAGTACAATCTAGTTGGATGCAGAACCCAAAACCAGGACATAGGGCAGTAGATAGGTACAAATCTAGTTTACTTACTTTTTGTAAACAACTGGACCTATGCAGACCAGAATATCCATCCTGCACTATATTACAGTCAGTTAATTTCTTTATGGAAAAAGGTATTCAGCAATACACAACAGGTGGCAGATATATGTATATTTATTATAATGATCAGGGAGCAGTGTCCTGATAAATGCCGAAAGTGAGAAGGGTGGGTTGATATCAGCTCTTTACTTCATCTTGCAACTAGCTGGAATTCCTGGAAGATTCTGTTGAATGACTGGCAGGTCTTTTACCATCTTTTGTGACAGTGTTTGCCAAAAGCCATTTAAGGCCTAATCTCTGTACATACTCCATTAGTGTTACCACTATTCTGGTTTGTCAGAAAAGTACATTTTTCCCCTTGGAAGATATAAATGTTTGGTATACCTACTGCTACAATTTAAAACAAAAAACAAAAAACACTGGATCAGATTCATTAATATGCTCCAGAAGCTATCCTGCAGCAACACCAACAGTAAGCATTATTTCACTCACTATTTAAGCAATGTTTATGATGGCTTTGCATCACCAGAAGAGTAGAAAGGAGTGCACCTGCTGTCTTTAATTGTTTTCTTACATGCATTCTAAAACAGGTCGAAAAACCCACTCTAACTCTGAGGTCAGTTGCTAATGCCTCTTTAAAGGTTGACTGAATGTTAATTATTTTACATGATGTGCAGCTCTTTCTATTAATCTGGTAAAAGCTGATGTATCTACAGTGATTTGAAAATTGTTCCTTGGTCGTATATTTTCTAATGGGAAACATTTGTTGGACATGAAAAATTGGTCAAATTGAATGAGTTTCTGAGAGATTAAAATGCTTTGGCTTTTTAACATTTAGGGAATTTTATTTTCAACATATTGCTTTGTTTTGGGCTATCATGTTGAAGTCAGATGTTTAAATTGTATTACATTGTAGCCAAAGTGACTCTTGAGAAATTCTTACCAATTGTGCTGTTTTGGCACTGTTTGGAGGTTGAAAATTCTTAAAATACATTGCAAATGCCCATTCTGTTTCTTATATATCTCTGCCTGTTGAGTGCTCATTCATCTGATTCAACGCATCTCAGGGAGCCTACTCTGTTATCAATTATTGCTGAGAAGGGTCACCAGAGTCTGCTTGACTTCTGACATTAAATATGTAGGACCGACAGCTCTGAGTCAGATCAAAAGCCCGTTTAGCACAAAATGCTGTTTCCAGCAGTGGTTAAGAGAGGCTATTTGTAAAAATAGGGTAAACACATCTGACACTTCTGCTAAATGCGCTACAAACCTCTAGCACTCTGCAGCTCAGGGACTTTTTACCTTGAATTGCTCTTTCCATATCTAATTTCTTTTTTTTTTTTTTTTAAATTCAAAAACTCATTCATGAAAGTTCATCCTCACCAGTTTTGGCATCCACAAAACTATGTGGCAAGGTTAGCTTTACCTTATGTGTTGTTGTACAATGATTTATCTCCTTCTCTGTAGTTTTTAACCTTCATGTTTATTTGATACTTGGCTGTTGATGAGAAATTGAGGGAACAGTTCCTATGGTAATAATAATAATTATCAATACCCTAAGATTTTGTTTTCACTTTATCTCTCTCTGTTTTAAGCATCCATGACAGGTGTAGAATAAAGTAACAAATCCATTTTAAAAAGCCAACAAAATGAAAGTATTGCATGAAAGTTGCTTGTACTGAATGATTTATACTCAAGAGATTGGGCTTTGCACTACCATGGGAAAGCATCTGTTCTTATCCATAACTTCTAACCCCAGTGACCAAATGAGAGATTCCTGTCTAGACAAAGTAATGCTTCTGCTGGTTAATTGGAATCTTAACTGATGTGTGCCAAAGCTGTGATGGAAAGCTTGCTTTTGAATTCAGTGTACTTCCAGTCAGGCCTTCAGTGATCATTTTCATTTTTTGCAGAAGAATATATGGGTTCTTGCTGTATTTAAGCTGAATGATTCTGCAGGCAAGTGTACTATGTAGTTTCACATGTGGCATTTGTGCACATGAAGTGACGTGTCAAGAATGATCTGCCCATCTTTTTTAAAGTACAGCTGCATTACTAAAACTGGCACCACATGACTCTTTCACAATGCATGGGCCAAAATCTACCAAAAAAAGAATTTATTGCAAGTATTAGAAAAATTTCCAAGATCTTCTTGGGCCTTGGGATGTTTGGTAGTGTTTTGAAATCCCTTAAAGTGACTTAATGAAAATGCAGAGAGGAATAGAATATGTCACTAAGGACAAACCTCAGCCTCAGCACATGGGGACTTATTTTCCATCTTTGATTTCTGTGAATCTATTGAAAAGTAATTATTCCATCTGCACTTTCTTTATAGGGTTGTGGAAAGATCTTCTAGAAGCATGATGAAAACCAGCTGTGGGCTATCAAAATAATATTTTCAGTAAAGCATCTACACTAACTGGACTGGGCAGACACTGGCCTATTTTACATCAGACTGATTGCCCAGAATAATAGAAGTGGTTTATTAGATCTTTTTCTCTGGAGTTTTAATCCAAGTTTCAGCCAGTATGCACCTGCATGGTGCTCTCTTAAGAAAGGACTTGATGAACAGGAAAGTTCAGGGTACATATTTTGTTTCAGGAAGTTGCTGTTTCAGAACTTGAAATAAATTCTTTAAAAAAAAAAAAGTCTGAATTGACAAAATAAAAAACTTCATCAAAGAAAAATGTGTTGAAAAATTCCAGCAGTCTTTAGCTTTGATAAAAATGTGTTCAGATATGCAGTTTGGCATAGAAGATTGTCCCTATGACTTGGGCACTTTGCTCATGTGCCTTCATGTTAGGAAAGGTTGAAGCTCATGGCTGTTCCTTGCATTGGGATTTGGAGGAATGGAATTTCTCTTCAAGGGCTAAGGCAGGTATTATTCCAGAAGGGACTTAAATACAGAACTTACAGCAGCCACATTTCTTTGTAGGTGTTCCGAGAAAAGGCAGATTTATAGATCCATGAAATGGCAATACAACATGTTTGCTTTCTGGAATTTTCAAAGGAAAACAGCAATACCTCCCTCTCTCTCCTCTAGTTTTCCTTTAGGGAATTAATCAAAAAGATAGCATTGGACACACCTACAGTAGAAAACCATTCCTGTGAACTGCTTCTGTGAGAACCATCAGAATTTCTGTACTATTAGAGCTCCATCTGCACAGTATGGTACCTATGTTTTGTAATTACTAGATCAGCATTTCCATCCTATATTATATTTAGAGGAAGCCAATACTTCTGGTTGGTGACAGTGTTGGAAAAACAAAAGTAGGACTGTTCCCTGCTTAATCCCCTAGGACTCAGGGATCACAGCAGAGAGGACTTGTTCCAGCAGAGGGAGATCTGAGCCTATATTGTTCCACTAAAAAAATGTACCTTTTGTTTTTGCTTTTAAATTCCATGTCTGCATTTTGTCCTCAGAAATTCGAAGAAAGTCAAGGAAGAGCCAACAGCAAAACAGCCTTTTATCAGGCTTTGCAAAATTCTCTAGGAGGAGAAGAGTCCAACTCATTCATTGAAGATGCAGCTACATGGTATTACTCCCTCGAACACTCAACTGATGATTATTCTTCCTTTTCCAGAGCTTTGGAAAATGCCACCCGGTAAGAAAATGATCCTATTACAACTGTGTGATTGGGGTGGAGCAAGGTTTGTTTAGCTTATCTCAAATGTACATTTATATTCTGAAAAGGTTAAGAAATTCTTATGCAAATGAACAGAATATGGGAAAAATAATTTCATTTTCTCTGAGGTTTCCAATATCATTGGAAATAGAACCGATTTTTATGCCTTGTCAAAAGTTTGACATCTTTCTAGAACTGTATATTGGGTTAAGGTTACTCATTATTCCCAAACAGTCACCTGACTATACAGTCAGATACTTTTCCTTGGTGGTTTAGTTTGAAAACTTTGATTTCAGCAATTGCATTAATTATTTTACTATAAAACCTGCTAAATATGTTTCTTCACTATGTCAGGCACAACTTGAAGCCATTTTCTCTCACTTGTTACTTTGGAGAAGAAACCAACCCTCACCTCACTAGAACTTCCTGTCAGGAAACTGTAGGGAGCAATAAAGTTGACCCAAGCCTCTTTTTCTCCAGGACAAGCACCTGCAGCTTCCTCCCCTCATCAGACTTGTGCTCCAGACCCTTCAGCTCTGTCACCCTTCTCTGGACACACTCCAGCACCTCATATGTGTCAGCAGAGGCATGAGCCACTTACCTCCAGTATATACACTCCTATACTTTGCACTGAAACATTTTAGGGACCACTGGGAGGTGGAAGATGAACGGTGGGCCATCTTCACACCACCTCATATATATGAATAGCTTTGACCCCAGCTGGGTATGGCATCAAGATCCAGCAGTTCTGGATAACAGTCAGTCTGAAGAGTGTAGGTCATTGCCCAGTTAAAGTAGGACACCACACCAGTCATGAAACCTGTGGTTGGCCATAGAACCTGGTGGATGTCTTTAGCTTGGGTCACATGTTGGCTTGGTCTGTAGAGAATACTGGAGTTTGCTGTCTCCCCCATGGGCAGCCAGTTTGCTCCAGCCAGTTACAGATCTTAAACAGGGGTGGGGGTGGTCCAGGTGAACTGAGGAGAAATTTATTTCCTTGCCTGTTTCTTGCCTCTGTGCAAACTCAGGGACTCAATATTTAAATATAACAGATTTTCAAAAAATGAATTTAAAAACTCTTTCTCTATTTCTGTCTTTGCCTTTGCAAACTCTTTACATTTCTAATGTGATGTGATTTATAAACTGGTGGCTTGAGTCCTAATATGCACGTCCAAGATGTTTCAACTCTGTTCTGAACTGAGATGTCATAGCTACAAGCTCCCGGCATCCTCAATCTCAGTGTCAAGTTTTCTATCCCACAGTGACCCTTCTACACAACACCTCAGAGACAGGATCTTCCTTTTGTTCCTCCACTGGAGCTGCAGAGCATTGCTCCAGGGGGCCTTAGGGAGCAGGAGATGAACAGGAGCCAAGATTCACTTGGAACCATCTGGTCCAAGAAAGTGGACAGTAGTTTCTGGGTGGTCCAGGTGTGCCAGTGCATTGAGGTCATGGAGTAAACAAGCCAGAATGCTGTGGGCTGAGCTTTGTGCCATTTATCAACTCATACACCATGCTGCATTTGTCCTCCCTTGTAGCCTATCCCAGGGACAGGCCACCCATCACTGTGACATCTGGGGCCATTGCCTGCTGTAATATGGTAAACACTGTAGTTCATGGGCATTAAAGCCAGAACTTGTCTTCAGTCTCCTTCATCACTACTCTTACCCATAGGATTGTAATTCTTGAGTCACATCAGTAAGGTTTTGAGCCATAATAAACCACTGAAGGTCTTAAATTTTAACCCTTCTATCCATCCAGAGATACAGAATCACAGAATATGCTGAGTTGGAAGCGACCCACAACAATCATCAAGTCCAACTGATAGCCCTTCCCTAGGACCATGCCCAAAAGTCACACCATGTGCCTGAGAGTGTTGCCTAAAGGCTTCTTGAACTCTGGCAGGCTTGGTGCTGTGACCACTGCCTTGGGGAGCCTGTTCCAGTGCCCAACCACCCTCTGGGTTAAGACCCTTTTCCTAATATCCAACCTAAACCTCCCCTGACACAACTTCAGACCATTCCCCCAGATCCTGTCTGTGGTCACCACAGAGAAGAGCTCAGTGTCTGCCCCTCCTCCTCCTCTGAGAAGGAGGTTGTAGACTGCAGTGAGGTGTCCCCGTATATCTCTATAAGGAGCTGTTATAACACAGGACTGTCACATTAGGTCACCCACATGCAGCCCAGAGCTCAGCCTGGTGCAAACACTGACTTTTGCAAAGCTCCAAGGGCTGGCACATTGCTCACTTCCAGCAGGAATGTGATACACCAACAGTTTCTCAGGCTTTCAGCCTGTGAGTGCCCACGGCAGCCTCCTGGGTATTAAGGGCTCCCTGCTCCTTTACATAAGAGGCAGATGCCCTGGCTAAGGAAAGAAGTGAATGGCTTATTCTTGAGCAAGCAGAATGATGAGTAGTTGGACCAGGATATCTGATGATAATCCTTTGCTTTAAATACTTTGGAGAATATTCCAGCTACAGCAGAACTGGGGGAGGAGCCAGCAGGCACAGAGTGACAGTCACCTACCTCAGTATCACATACATGGTGGAGAAAGGAGGGGATTGGTTCAGGTTTTTTGATGCTTGGTTGGTTGATTTGTTCTTGTTTTTTGTTGTTATTGTTTGGTTGGTTGGTTTTGGGTTTTTGTTTTTGTTTGTTTGGTTTTGGTTTGGTTTGGTTTGTTTGTTTGTTTGTTTTTTCCTTAGTTTTGTTTCTTTTTAACAAAAAAACTTACTACCAGAATAGATGTGTAAGCTAAGAAAAGTTCTATGTCAGGAAGTTATAATTAACTGCTAAAGTTTTAACAGGAATTGCAAAGTGTAATGAAGTAACATAAGTGGTTGTTAAAAACTACATACATTGCACGTATTTTGTGGTTTTAAAATATTTCCACTAAAATTCTTGTATTTTTTCCCAAGTATAGAATTAGTTTCATTTTCTTTTTCGTACCACTTTTCTTTCTTTTTTTTTTCTTTTTATTTTTCTTTTTTTTTTTACCTCTGATATTCCATGCCTGTAAGAAACAGCCTTTTCATTTTTGTGGTTACTATGTATTTAAGGTTTTTTTTACTTCCCCAGAATAGCTGACTATATTTTTTTCCCCCCATAGCACCTACTGAGAATCAGTTTTAAATTGTGAAATGTATCTCAAAGTATTTCTCGAGAGCTAATGCTCTCCCCAGACTCCCTAGTTTTCAAAGACCATCTGCTCCTCTAAAACCCCATGCTGGTAGGCATGTGAAGAGCAGTAATTTTTGTTTCATATGGGTGTTGTCAACCATAACTGTCAAAGAGCCCTGTGGTCGGTCAACCCATTGCTTGTGGTCTCACAGATGGGCTTAAAATAAACTCTGCTGAACCAAGATATCTACCCAAACAGTGCCTTTCATAACCAAACCAGTTAAATATAGCAAGGTGTTTTTATGCTTCTCTGACAATGTTCTTTCTTGCACCAGCCATTTTTATTTTTTTTACCTACTGAGTCTGGAGGAGAAACTGCTGTTTCAGATTCACTAAACTGAGAATTGAAACCTCCCACTTCCTCAGCAGATATGTTTGTGTGCACTCACATAGATAAGGACATATAAATGCCCAAAACGTGCTGAGTCTTGGGGCACATTAAGAGTAGGAGTGGTGATATGTGTATATATAATATTGCCTTGAGGAATCATAACAAGATAGATTGCAGCAAAGTGTCCTGAGTTCTACCTGCCTTCATTCTACAGATTCTGCTTCTCTGACTGCTGCTCACTCCACCTTCCATCCCTGCTTCTCAGAGCTATGGAAAGTAGGAGGCTTTGGATACATTTGCTTCACTCATACCTTTTGTATTGCAATATTTAATGTTAAATTGATAATTTAACTACAACATTTCACTCCTATTGGTTAACCTTTCTCTCCCAGATACTCCATATTGATGAACCCTGCAGGTTGTCTTCAAAAGTGGTCTCTTGACTCTTCCAGCACTGGAAACTCTGCCCAAAGAAATCACACAGATCCAAATTCAGAAGTTATATTATTGGTCCTTAACCCAGGAAATATATTTAAAAAAAAATAAATATTAGATGTCATTGCAACCTAGTGGTGCCAGAAAGAGCTTTGTGCTCTTAAAAGCATGGGCTCCCATAAACTAGAATAAAATGGGATTAGTTTTTTTGGCCAGGATAGTCATTGTGTGTCAGATCTGGTTTATGTAGTATCATCACTGTTGTTCAACACTCCATAAAACAGCAATTTTAGTGAATTCTGAGTGATACTGGGCTCATAGAGGGTAAATGTGGTTTCCTTCAGTGGATTTAACAGCAGAGATATGAGCTGTTTTGGAAATTTGAAAGAACCCTATCAAGATAGAGATTGGTCTGTTGGTTATGGGGGTTCTTTCCTTTTTTCCATTACATGACTGTGTCTGTTCCCTGCTTCTCCTTTTTTTGTCAGTGACCAGTTTATCACATGTCCCATCATAAACATGGCCAGTTACTGGGCTGCTACCTCTCGAGGAAATGTCTTCATGTACCATGTACCTGAGAGCTCCTCACAGAGCAGGTAAGGAGCTGTATTTTATTTTGTTTCTTGGATTTAGAGTTTGCAAAACTGGGGCTGAATGCTTGCGCACACTGTTGAATAAATGAATAGTTGTAGGTACCTCAAATAAACAGTTCCTGTGAGCAATAGAGGGATTGGTCTCTAACAGATTATTTCTCTGACTATACAAGAATGCTTTTTCTGAACGGTGATACTTATTATTAGATATCTAAATTAAGTTTCCCCTTTCCAACTTACCTACCTATGCTAATTCCAGACAGCCTTTCAGATTCCTACTCTACATCTGATAAATTTCCCACATAGAACCAGAATGTGGCCAGGAGTCCACAGCTCTCAAGATAAATGGGGTAACATTTTCTAAAGACTCCTCATTAATTTTACACTGCCCCCTTTTGAGATCAGTGCAGTTGCACCCCAATTACACTAACTGGCCTTCAGTGTGGATGGGTTCTGGGGTTTATTTCTTCCTGCTCCAGCACTGGGGGTGATGATCTGCTGGCAGATGGAGGGAGAAGTATTTTTATTTGCACACAAGCATTTGCAAACTCTGTGTCATCCTTCATGTTGGAAGCTTACTTGAAAAACGTTCAACAGGACAAGCTGTGTTGTATTTTAGACAGAAAGGTCTATATGCCAGTGGGAGATGCAAATGCCTTGTTCCCTTGGGCACAGAACGAGCTGGGAGACAGAAACCTTTAAGGGGACCTTCACTGGTTATGTTTTAGACCCAACCCCTCCCAGAAGACAGGAGGAGACACGGATGTTTGCAGGTGGTGGTCAGCACTTGGGGCTGCCATGAGACACACCACGGTGGCTCCTGCTCCCTTGCTCTCAAAGGCTGAGTGACCAGAAGCTGCAGTGACTGTCGCCCCACACGTCAGGGCAGCAAAGCACACAGGGGTGCTTATCCTCATAGTGTTTCCCTTATGAGGAGGCTGTGTCTGTTCCCTTCTCCCTGCACTGCCCCGTATCTCTCTCCAGGAAAGATTTTTCAGACCCTTTCCTTTTTCTCAGGCTTTCTCCAAAAAGGCTCAGGGGAGGGACAGCGGGTTCCTAAAGGCACCATTTGATGCCATGAAGTTCCCTGCAAACTGCATAGATTTCCTGACAGCACAGTGAAGAGGCATTTGAAAGAAAGCAGCAGATGGAGGTTACAGATGAAGGCCATGATGCTGCCATAACACAGGCTCGCTTTCTTCTTGACAGAGGAGAAGTTAATCCTCAGGGAGCTGTGATTTGCTGGCAGCTCCAGCGGGAAGGTTCACAGTGCTCCCTTTGGCTCCCGATAGGCTCAGATAAGTGATTTTCACAAGTCTCCAAACAGGGCTGAGCTATGGTATGCCAAAAATCCAGCTGCTCAGAAAGAAAAGGTATGTTCTCAAGTGAGCTAGCAAATTTTCTCTTGCTTTGGTGAGTGACAGGGATCCAGTCATCTACTATTAGACCTTATTTAAAAATAGATGAAACGGTACTTATACAACTTAGACTCGCTGACTTTGAGGCAGTGATTTTGAATGGATGAGAATTTTCTCTT
Source organism: Formicarius rufipectus (assembly GCA_013399695.1). NCBI lineage: Eukaryota > Metazoa > Chordata > Aves > Passeriformes > Formicariidae > Formicarius > Formicarius rufipectus. The sequence goes on along the minus strand of VXAU01000920.1, from coordinate 976,946 downwards.
CTATCTGTGCCTCTTGATGTCTCTTGTGCTCCTGCTATTTAGATCTCCTCACACTCTCCAGAGCTGCAGTAGTTTACATAACACTTGGCTACACATTTTAATAATATTTATGTTGACAGTGGTCTTCTAAGCTAATTACTTTTAAACTTTAGTGCAGCTTATTAGTTTTCATTTTCGTAACCCTCTTTAAAAGAACAAAGCTAGCATGCTGTCTGAAACTTATGGGAATGTGAGGCAGAGGCTCAAGTGCCATTCTGTGAGAACACATACTGGCTCAGTTCCCCTCAGTGCAATGCAGCTGGAGGAACACTTTAGATAATCCTGATCACTCATAGGCTTTTGACAGAAAAATAATTTCTCAGCTGTTTTGATATTGGACCACATCTGGGTTTGCTGAGATACAGACTTCCACTTGTAAAAACGGGAATTTTTATACTATTATGTCAATAGGGTAACATAATGAGTGGTTTTGACTTTGGTGTCTAAATTGTTCCTAAGAAGCCAGTTTACACAGGGTATGGACCTTTGTGTTTGCTATCTGTATCATAAGGATGATAATAATATAATTATTTTCCATAATAACTTCTAATAGCTACATCACAGAGGTATTGGAAAGAGTACCTTAAAATAATATTCAGATAACTGCAACATTGGAAGACTATTTGCTTTTATATTCTGGCTGGGAAAATAGCAGTTCACTAATTAAGCTAAGACAACATAGAGCAACACATTCTTCAATTTCTACTTTGTCTCCTCTCTCTATGTATATCTCTCAAAACATGTAACAGAACAGAGAGTTAAAATACAAGGATGAAAAAGTACTGGTATTTCCTTTTGTTTCACAAGGAGGAGTCACTTAATAACTCACAGCAAAATAAACAAGAGGGAGGGAGAAGTCAGCCAGTAGAGAGACCCAACTACAATGATGCAAAGTAGACAAAAAGTTATTAAACAGGAGGAATTTTTACCAGTAAATGTCAATTAGCCAAAGTTTGTCTCACCACTGAACGTTTGTAAAATGTATACACATACACACACTCAAGCATAAATACAGGGGTAGGGCTAAAAAGCCTGCTCTAAACTGATGTCTATGACATATGTGGAAAATCTCATAAAACCAGGAACTGACAGTTTTTGTATAGATGAATGGATCTTGCAGAGAGAAGAATAATGTCTCCTTCCACGTGGTAGCATTCTCCTGGGTTTGGCATGACACCATGTCTGCTTTAGTCTTCAGTTCCCATTTGAATAAGGAGCCAACTCCCACATTAATAATCTGTGATAAAAATATATACATGACCCAGCTGCCATTTTCTCACTCTCTCTTTGAGAACACTTAGGCCTTGGAGTAAACATTTATTCTAAACAATACAGGAGGAATGTGGCTGCTCAGCGCTGCCTAGGATTAGTGGGGAGGGCTGGGGTATAACTTAAGTTATGATAAAGAAATGTATGATAGAAGTATGTTTGGACAAGGATAATATTATTAACTGTACCAAGAATTTGCCTTGTTAACCCTTCAAAGAGGTTTCTGGGAGATTTTTGCATATTAAATGAAGAATCACTGCTTGCCCTGCCAACACAGTTTCCAATTCACACTGTGGTGCCAAATGTGCTGTCTGAAAGACGGTGGATAAAAATCAGTGCTCTGCCAAGTGAGGGGGACAGATCATCAGCTGCAGCAGGGTGACAAATAATCATTAGTGTCGTTGGAACAGTCTAAACTGAGAATTAATGAGGCTCTATCTTAGAATCATTAACATGACCATAAATAATTGTCACTAAAGCTTTTCTTAATTGTTGTGTAGGGGACAGATTCATCCAAGATTAATGAGCTGCTGTCTGTTTTGAGTCACTTTCGTTGGGGCTGTCCTTACCGCCTGTCTGTGCACTTGTGTGTTTGTTGATGTGAGCTGTCGAAAGGCTGCTCTGTGCCAATGCTCACATAGTTGGCTGCATTTTGATGACACCTCTTATGATTCCTGTAACTGAAGGTGAACACTCCTAACTGATTTAAAAAAAACCCAAAAAACCAAAAAAACCCAAAAACAACAACAACAACAACAACAACAAAAAAAAAACACCAAAACCAAAAACAAAAAAAAACCAAAAACCAAAAAAAAACCCAAAACAACCAAACAAAAAAAAAACAAAACAAAACCAAAACAAAGAAAACATTTGGGTATAAACCCATTCAGTTTTGTGAAGTATTTTTTGTTTCTATTTATCCTCTATGCTGTGGTAATTCTGGCTGTTCTTAATATCCCTTTAATCAAAGGAGATTTTTCTACTCTTTTGATTCCATAACTATTATATCCCTGTCCTTTAATCCATCCACCACTTTTCCACTTCATGTTCTCCTTCTGACTGTAGTCCATGAGTACCAACACCCCACGGGTTGGGGTGCACAGTGTGAGCTGGGTGCTGGGCAGGCAGACAGAAATTTATGTCTCTGGGCTTCAGAGGAATTCATCTAAATACAGAGGGCAAATAAATTAGCAGTGAGGTGGTGATAAGAACAAGATGCAAGTTGCCTCCATAGCTGGGGAATTGCCTTAGGCTGCTGCAACACCAGCTTGTCATTGTGCTCTATAAAGTTCTACTCCCAATGACCTCCTAAAATCTAGTATTGTTTTGCTCTTCTTGTTGAAAGTGCGTCTCACTTCTCTGGCCTCACCCATTGCACTGTGTGAGCTGCAGCCATGAGAGCACCATCCCACTGACACAGCCACATCACACCATTCTCAAGTGTTTACACAATTTCTTTGTTTCTAAAGAATTGAGGTCAAGGCAATTTGGGTTTGTTGGGGTTTTTTTTGTTGTTTTTCTTTCCCCCCACCATGAAGTGGTTTAGAGACCTTCATCATTCAGATCTTAGAAATTAGTCATAAATATACAAAGTACCAAGCTCAGAAAAGGCAGAAATCAACATTAAATGAAACAAAAATTCAGCTAAAATATTCAGAAAAGTACAAAACAATTTTTGTACTCTTGCTGCACTATGACAGGCTGTTCAGATAAGATATTACCTAGAAAATAAGCACAGAGTCCATGTATATACAGCACTATGTATTCTTTGGAGCTCGGGGACCTTCAAATGGGCACATCACCTTTTTCAGGAAATTCATCCATTCATTCATCTTAGGAATAGCCATAATGAACAAAAGGACAAATTTCTGGCTCCTGAAAGTGCACTGAAGTGTCAGCATGCCTATTTTTAGATTTTAAATACAGTAATTCTCTGATTGAACTGTGTAATCTGTGTTTTTTAGGAGTTCTGATAAGTTGATAAAAGTGCTTTATCCTGCATTAATATCTATGATATTTTTTTTCAATTAATGTGAGCTTTCAGGTTCTTGAATTTACTATCTGCTACTTCAGTTTTATTTTCTTCAATTGACACAGCTATAATGCAAAGTGGAACATTGTGTGTATTGGGAGTAGTTCAAGTGGAAAAGACTCAGCAAACTCCAGGATACTTTTACAAGTCACATGTATCTATAAGGCTTTCTTGGTATACAGTGGATAGACTTGGCAGTTTAATCCTGTTAGGAGTTAAGTTTTTCCATACATCCTGATTTTCCTGAAAAGAAGGAAGAAAGGAATGTTCATCTGTTTTTCACATCCTTTACCCCGTTTTTTTGGCAGGAGTTTGTAATGAGAGGAGACACAATGAGCCAAATGCATCCTGGAACTGTAGAGGTCACACCAGGCCTTACATTGGCCCATTAAATTTCTATAAATATCCAGCTATTCTTTGATTATTTTTTTCTCCTTCAATCCCATACCATTTCCTTTTATAAGACATGTGGCTACATATAATTTTTTAAAATTATTTTTGCTTAGCATCAAAATGAACATTGCCTTTCAGACAAAGTGCAGTGCTGGCAAGCTGCTCCTCTCCCATGACATGGATGAGATGGTGCCTCTTCATAGTTTAGGATACTAGACATGCAAATACACTCTGCAAATCTACTGGTATAAATATGAAGATACAGCAGATGGGTACAAGCACGTTTAATATTTTCAATAATTCTTGCAGAAATTGATTTTAAATCCATTTATTGAAAATAAACACAGAATGGGGCCACAAGAGCATGCAAGCAGTAGCACATTTTATACATAAAAGTGATCTCCTCTCCTCCAGGGACAATGTTGTTATGAAATCCTATTTCAACTCAAGTCAGCAGGAGATTTATCACCACCTCCACGAGTCTGGGTTTCCCCTATGCTGTTCAACTCAATCAGCATGTAAATAACCTGTTCTCACCAAAGCCAAGTGACAGTGGAGAGGCTTTTTTTCTGCCTTTCCTAATGGTAGACCTACATTTACCAGTGGGATACTGAATTGAACAAGGCCTTAGTTATGGGACTGGAAACTCAAAGCTGAGATCCCATCTCTCACATGGAATCTTTCACAGAACTATTAGAATGAGCAGTTATTCTCATAAAGGTTTACATTAAAGGATAAATGGTTTTCTTATCTCACCAATCTGTCAGTGATTGTCAATATCAGCTCTGTTAGTGACTGACATGAATTTGAGTACAGTATTTCTTCTTCATTTCTCAGACAATCACTGGTAACTCTGGCTGAACTCTAGCTTGTTATGTTTGTCTTGTTATTTTAAAATTCAAATGACCTGTGGGAAGTTTGGTATTTTGGTATCATATAGGAGATCATTTGAATTTTGAAATAATTTATATTGGCTTATATTTGTGTGTGGAGCTTTAAAAAAATAACCCAAAATTTCATTAAGGCAACTAAGAATAGAAGCTGGAACTCAAAAGGCTTTGAGATTAGTTGAAATTAGTTGAAAAGGACTATTTTTAATGGAAAGGAAAAAAAAAAAAAGAGAAATATTAGGCTAAAGTCAGTCATTAATCATCAAAATGAGCTTCCAGTATGAAATAATTATCCAGACCTAGAGCAAGGACAAAGTTCAAAATGAGATATATGTCCTAATTTACCATGGTTCACAGTGTGAGGTCCCTGCAGCCCCAGCTCCAAGTCGTGCATTCAGTCCTAGCACAGAACAGTATTGTGGTTTGCCAGGTCATGTTCTTCTGTTCTGACTGCCATGATATGGATAGACTGTAATGACAATTCCATTTTGCAAACAAGTTTTTTCGAGGATTTCTGACTTTGGGGATTGGCTGGAGGGTTTTTTTTTAGATGGTTTTGTTGTTGCTTTGTTTTCTTTCTTTTTTGTTTTTGGTTTGTTTTGTTTTACTTTCTGCTCCAAAAACTTGTGATTAAGATGCTAACTTCAGGTGATTGATGAGGGGGTTTACATCTATGCTCTCCTTGATTTTGAACAAGAATTTAAGTCAAGTCAACCATGATCTGGGTATTTTTGTTCTAAATTCTACTCATCTTTTCCCTGCTGAAGTTGTTCTTTGTATGTGAAAGTAGCCACAGTTCTATAGAGAGAGCAATGTAGTATCTGAATGGCTAAGTAATCCCTTTCTGTCTTTCCTGTTTGGAAATATTTAAATGGAAACTCCATCTCAGGCTCAAGGAAAACTTTCTTAGAACCTATACCTTTCCAGTTAAATGACTTGGCACTGGATAATGAAAACTCCCAGCAAATGAAGTTTCAGGGTCTGCTGTTAAATCTTTGGCTAGGAATGCCACAAAGTTTCTGATTTTGCCATCTGTTTTTCTGTAAACTGGATAACTGAACTCCGGTAGTACCTCCTTCTGGAGCTCATTTTAGTGTGAACAAAGTGGTAGAATCTGGCTCCTAACTTCCCCATGGCTCACTTTACTGGTCTGTCGTGTTGTCACATAAGAAGAGCAATGAATCTGTTTCTAAAAATATTGATATCTTAAAAAGCAAAGTTATACAGAGGAGACCTGAAGCGATACCTTTGCATGAAGTACTAGTCTTGTGAAGTCTCTAAACCCCAGATTTCATCCTTACACATAATTGCATTCACCACTGTTATTCAAATAACAGATCTGTTCCTTGGAAAGGGACTTCTGTAGAGGAAGTTAGCTGCTATTAGTTTGTCTTCCTTAAAAACACTCAAAAAACCCCTTTTGCCCTTGTCTCTGCTGTCCTCCCTTTTAGCAAACTCTGCTCTGAAGTGCATTGGTTGAGGTGCCTTTGTTTCCTCATTTAGAATTTCTGCTGTTGAGCACCTCTATGGTACCCTGGAGTGCAGTTTGGAGAAGCTTAGAAAACAGAAACCTCCCTGCACAGCTGGCAGTTCACAACAGCAAAGCTGTACATGTTTATTTGTCACTCCTGTCTTTCTCTCACTCCACTTTTCTTCCAGTGAAAACAATGTCACTACCTGGTGCTACGTTGAGTATGCTCAGAGCTCCTATAAGACTCCAAAATCCATGTTTGAATGTTTCTGGCCATTTTGCACTTCCTTCTGGTCCCTTGCAACCCAAACAATTCTATGATTCTTTGATTCTTGTGAGTCTGAGAGAGGAGACAGAAATATTCTCCTGATATTTCCCATCTAGCTGCCATCTATATGTTTCCCAGTTGTCTTTCCTGCTGTTACGTGCATTTATTTATGTGCCTCTTTCCCCTCTTAACCTTAGGGCTTTTTCTCATCCTCATGTTTTCTTTCTCATCAACCAGAAATATTGGCAGCTTCCATGAAATTGTAGGGTTTGTACCACTTTATGACTATATAAAAGCCAATACAGTCATACAAATAATTTCAAACCTAAAAAATTATCTATGTATGAGCTTCTGAATTTCAGTCTGGGCTGTAACCTCAGCAGTTTTCACCTCTAGAAATGTGAGGACTGAGAACACAGTCTCATGTGGGGGAAAACATCAGTCCCAGCCCACTTGTTTTAGCCTCACGGCTTAGTTCACCTCTACTATGCCTTCCTAAATGGGTACATTTGTCTCTTCTTTACACCTCAACTAATCTCATGTTCTCTATTCTAATCAAAAGTGACTCCTCAGTGAAAAGAAAATTGCTCCTTTAAGTATATCATACCTTTGCTGCAATACTGACACTAGAAATTGCTCTTGTATACTGGGCCAAGCAAATTATTTTTAAGGCAAAATTATTAAACCATGATCTTGCTTAATCCTTCTATAAACATTTGGGAAAGAAAAATATGCTTTAATCTTGTTTCAGTTCTACATTTTTTTGGTGAATAATCTGTGAATAATTCACTTTCCAGATGCAAAGTATTACTGAGGTATTATGATAAGACTAAGGAAAACACAACCAAAGATGTATTTCATTTAGAGGGCTGTGTGTTTGTTTTTCAAAATAGAGGTTTTGGTGCCACAACTGATAAAATGTAAAAGAGTCATCTCATTTTCAGCCCATCTGACCATAATGGTTTGAACTACACTCCTTGTTCCTTTGGAGGCAGCATCAGGGTCATATCAATTCTGCTGCATTTTGTGTCCAAAGATAAAATATTTTCAGTTATGACACCTTTTGACAACATCCACTGCAGGCAGTGCAGATCAAATCTTGCTGAGGGAATCTGGGGTTCATTTATTCTTGCTTCAAGACATCTGTTCCTTCTCCCAGGTCCCCTGATGCTGTCTGTCTTCATGCAGCACTAAACCAAGTCAACTAAACCTTTGTCTAAATGTGGGATATTGAAAATGCAATTGGCCCAGACTGGAAATGCCTCTTTCCGAGGTGTGGTTCAAAGCTATGTGTTGGGCATATTTTAGTTTTAATTTTATTAGTAGAAGTTGCCCCCTGTTTTTCTGCAGCAGTTGAAGATGTTGAGGTGTGTGACCTTTTCTGTTAGGTCCTGCAAGTGCCGTCGTCTTACCTGGCCAGTCTTGTCTCTGAATTGTTCAAATATTCCTTATAATGTGTGTTAATTATTACATGGAACTACATAACAATTGTCCTTTCTTAAATCTGATCTATGTGATTATCTCAAGCTGTTTTGACTTGGCTACCACATAAAACTAGTGGAGAACAGAGAGTGTGAGTCTAAGCCACCCAGCCAGCAAGAGAAATTAGATTAAAACTATGTCTAAGAGAAATCTTCATAAACATCTCCTATTACATCTCTTCTTATCCAAAGATTTGAGTCAGAGTCCCGGCCACAATGAAATCAATGGAAAAAATCCAATTGCTGCTAAGAAGGGCCAGGATTTTATTCCAAGTCTGTGAAGTAAACCATAATTAACCTTCCATCGTGGCTGCCAGAATCCATGTCACCACTTGCTTCCACTTGCTGAATTTAGTGAAAATCTGTCCATGACTTGAGACGCATTTAAGGAATAGCCAAGTGACTTTGTCTCTCTATCATTTTGTCTAAGTTTAGAGAGCTTAGAAAAATTTATAGTTAAAACAGAGGGACAAATCTCCTTCAATTTCAAAACAAATTTTAATTAAGATATGATAAATGGAAGGATAACAATTCCTAGCTATAATTTATATATATCTATATATTTAAGATAAACAAAAACAACCAGAACTAACCGAGTAAAATAGAAGAAAAAACAACCCGAGCAAAACCCCTTCCCTCCCCCAGTCTCTGTCCCTGGCAGGCACGGAGGTATTTTACAGACCGCAGGTGATGAGATGAGTAGCCGGTGCTGGGTCACCCCCGGGGGGGGTGGTTGGTGGATGGGAAGAAAAAGCTTTGGCGTGTCCCTCCGAAGAGCAGTTGAAAATCCTCTGCTGGTGAGAGTGATGGTTGCAGTCTGGTGGCAGTCGCAGTCTGCTCGTGGTTCGGGTCCTCTTCTGGATCTGAAGAGAGTTCCCTAGGCCCAAAAATCCTCTGCTTATATTCACTTAGGCTCCGCCCAGTCCTTCCCCCAGGGCGGAGACTTAAACAATGGGTGATTTACTCTGTGAGATAAACAATGACCTATTTTTGATACCCCTGATGGGCCATTAGCAGACATGACCCCTCAGGTGGGTGTGGAGGCAGAAGAATTTCCTTATCTCACAGAAGTTCCAAAACACCCAGGCTGCAGCCTGAGGGGTGTGCTGTGCCTTAGACAATAGCTGCTAATGTGCCATTGTGAGCAGTTCATGGGAAAAAATGGCATAGAGGTTTTAGAATACACACCCCCACAGTGACAAACTGACCCTGGATACTAAAAACCAAGACACATTTTCTCTTTATTTTAGAAAATGTGCCCTGCTGCTTTCCACAGTTTCCCCTTGTAACAAATGTTAAAGACCCTCTGTTAGCCTAATGGCACATTCCCCCTGTTATTCCTTACTCTTCTTTTACGTTTTGATTTGAAAAAGTCCCACAGCTTTCCACACTCTAATTAATAGTCATTAATTATTTACAATTTTGCTTTATTTTCTGAATTAAATTATTTCCCTTTCTTACTCAAATAAATGAATGGTGGTTTTAATTATCTTTCCATAAATACTTGATTTAGTTCAGGTCAGGAGCTCTTGCTGGATATTCAGTATGCGTTTGGTCTACCGTTGTACCCAAAATATGAAGAACAATTTACTCTGGAAGAAAAGAGCCTTTCCTTGCAAATTATGCAGTATATCTCCAATTTTGTGAACTCTGGGTAAGTGTGTGGTATTTAAGATTGCTATGACTGGGGAGGGGGTGAAGAGTAGAGGGAATGTAGTTAGTCCAGATCCTGCCCTGATATTAAACAACCTCCATTTCCTCTAGCAACTTGTAAGCCTGCAAATAGTTTTGGTCAAAAGAGTTAGAAAGTCATGGCCAAGTTCTCAAGTAGAGCAGACACCAAAAATTTGTAGTCTGACTTTTAGCTAGATGGAATAGACATTTTTTATCTCCATGGACCAGCAGCAACTTCTGCTTAAATGCATGGGGGCTAAAAAGGGCTTTGTGTTATTTCCAGAACTTAGTTCTAGGACCCCCATTCTGAAGTGTCTTGAGTGTTTCCTTTTTCCCCCCCAAAAAAGAGAAAAGGACATGAAGACACATTGCACCCTTTGCTAACTACTCTGTGAATATTCTGCAGCTTTACTGTGTTGTGGCCATGCTTGAGAATGAGTAATATCTCTGAAAATCTAGTGTGGGAAGGGTAGGAAGGGTGACTTTAAGTGCTTTTTACAGTATCTTGGTCAGGGTTCTGTGTGTACCTGCTCCTTAGGAAGCTAACCTAACTAACAAGTTACCATGAATGATTCACCAGTCTGGAATGACTTTGAACCTTGCTGGTCACAGAGGCTGAATACAGATTTCCCTGACCTACCCAATCTTCTCACTTTACTGTTCATGTCATGGTTTTCTAATGATTATTTCTCCCATTCCCTTAGAAATCCAAACTACCTTCATAGTTTCTCAAGAAGGATGTCAGGAGTGATGCCCCCCTGGCCTATGTATCTGTCGAGTGATGATGGTGATAACTACAAGGAGTTCACTGTTTCTTTGCCGACTCTTAAAGGATTGAAAAAAGCAGACTGTTCCTTTTGGTCTGATTATATCAGAAGGCTGAAAGCATCCACAGGTGAGAAGAGTGTTTTCTGACATTAAATAAAACCTAAGTTCTCTGTTTAATGTTTTCCTCTGACTGTAGTGCTGTTATATCACTGTGGGAGAGTACTTTTCATAAATTAAACATCTTTCGTTGCCTGGTGTATATAGTTAAGATTGTCCTGAGAGTGAAAGGATGCAACAGTAAGCAAATTTATTTTATAGCAGATAGTGTGTTATAAAGTTTAATTGTCCTGGACTTAGGGCTAGAGAAATCCTCCTGCTATGATGATAAGACAAAGCTATAACTTCTAATAGTTTGCTCTCTCTTTGCAGTCATAATGTAGACTGACTAAACCAGAAGGCTGCATATACAGGCCTCTTTTGTCTCCTGGAAGTGCCTAATGTGAGAATGCTGAGATTTCTGTGGCTTAGAAGGAGCACAATGACTTCTATCCACTGTAAAGTTGTAACCAAGGCCTTAGTTATATGTCATTATGGTTTCTGTATGCATTGACTTCACAACAGATACATTTTTTGACGTTTTTTAGAGTTGTGCTGATTATGCCCCTTGTATTTGTCTTTTGTCACCGTAAATTTCAGTACAGCTATGAGAGTCCTTCAGTTTTGTCTTACTGCTTAGGATAGTAAAACCAACTTTGCTGAGATTTCAATCTGTTGCCTGTCCTGGATTTATTCTAGTAAATAAAGTCCCCTTTGTGTCTCTGTATCTTGTAAATAAATTTGGATAGCCTCAATGAAAGCAAACAAAACTATCCCCTTTTGGCAGTCAGAGATGTTTTGAATTGTTCTTAGAGGTCTGCAACTTTGCAAGTGTTTTTTATGTTCTAAGGATTCATCTTCACAGTGAAGACTGTTCAGGCCCTCTCTGCTTTGGGAGACTGTTGCAATTCTGGGAACAAAACATGCTTTCCGAGACACCAACTATCCCGTATCTATGGCTGAGAGAAGACTTCAAACCACAAACTGATAGTTCTGATGCAAACACTAAGTTCACTTGTTCAAGAGATAGCCTCAGTCTTTACTCATTGTCCTTCTGCAGAAGTAGACTCAGTGGTTTGCTGCCAGCCTTTGCATAGTTTCCTGATATGCCTCAATGTCTTTCAGGTTCACAGGGGATATTTTGATCTCTCCGGTGGCTTTCTGATGATTGAGATATTGTTGATTTTCAAAGCTTTTTTCTCAGGTTTAAACAGTCCTGGCTAGGACTTCTAGACCTTTTGGGTCTTCTCCTCACAGCTTTATATCTGTGTAGTTGTCTAAGTTTAGAGGACTTAGAAAAATTTATAACTAAAACAGAGAGACAAGTCTCCTTTAATTTCAAAACAAATTTTAATTAAGGTATGATAAATGGAAGAATAACAGTTCCTAGCTATGATATATATATGTATATTCAAGAGAAAAAAAACAGAACAACCAAGACTGAACGAAGAAAAAACTCCTGGATCAAAACCCCCCACAAACACACACACAGTCTGTCCCCGGTATTTACGGGCAGCAAGCGAGGAGATGAGTGACCGATGCTGGGATCCCCCCGGCGCGGGGGCGTGGTTGGTGGATGGGAAGAAAAGGCTCCGGTGTGTCCCTCCGAAAGCTCAGCTTGTCGTCTGCTGGCCTTTAGGCTGGGGCTTCCGATGTAAAAGTTCTCCCACGTCTAGGATGGGCGCTGCTGGCTCCCTCACAGAAGGCCCGATGTAAGGGGCCCCCCGGCTAGCGATGTCGTCTCTGTCTCTCTCTCGGGCAAAAGTCAACAAACAATCCCAAAAATCAAAGCTTTGTAATCCAGGTATGGGAAAGGGAAGCAGCAGGAAAGGCAAGAAAGAAACCCAAGACTCCGGGGTTTCTCTCTCCGCCGTCTCTTGCTGCCGACTCCCAAAAAACCAGTGTGCTCTTCTCCCCCACCCTTAATCACCGGTACTCTTGCTTCTTTTGTTAGAGACAAATGGCCTGGGCTAGGACAATTCGCTCCTCATTCTGAGGGTGGGGAAAGAAAAATTCCATCAGATTCTGAACCTATAACAGTAGTGTCAGACTGAGCTGAAGTCACAATGACTGTTGACTGAGCACCACGGACAGAGGCTATTCCCAGCACTTGCAGAAAATCCCCCCAGAAGGTGAAAATACATCTACCAGGGCAGATTAGTTTTGGCACAGAGAAGGTGTAGAACCATCCAAACTGGCATAGGAACACAACATTTGTGTATGAGTTAGTCCAGTGATCTGTCTAGCTCAATATCCTGCACTTGTCAGCGGCCAAAGCCAAACACTGGAATGTTAAACATAAAAATAGAGATGGAGAGAAAAACACACTGAAAGAGTTCACAAAGTTGAGTCAAATTTTTGAAAACAAGCCACAAAGTGTGAAATTTATGGAGTATAGGTTGTCAAGAAAAGATTTTAAAAGTACATGTCAACATGTTATTCTTCAAGCAGCACTGAGTACACCCGGCCGACTCTTTCAGCCAGTGTTTGCTTGGCCCCAGCACCATGGCAATGCAGTTACACAGCTGACTTCTGCTAAATTCCATCTCATAGCAGTGTTGGCTTGTTGCCTTGTCTTGATAGTCATCTTTAATCTTATCTAGCCCTGGAATACTGAAATTTCTCATACAACTTTAATAGGCATCACATCAAACCCGTTTCTGCTCCAGACTTCAGCCTGGGACAGGAACTTATAGAGACTCATGCTGTGGGTCTCTTGATCTGAGCCAGCCTCCTTGGAAAAAAGATTGATAACATTCATCAGTTCACATAGAAAGAGTATAAAATTCAGATGATAGTGGCTGAACACCCTCAATTTGTTTTTGAGAAGATGTTGTGCTGAAATTCATGCCAAAACAGTGTCAGTGCATGAGTACAGGTTCTCATTTGCATTCCTCCTGATAATTAGATTCTGCAGGAATTGAATCCCTGAGCATCATGTTGCTACTTTGCTGATGTGTCTTCTTTCACCCAAGATTACTTGATTTGACTCCCTTCAGAACTGAAGGCCTGCACTTCTGATCTTACCTGACTGCTCCAACATCTGTTCCTGTAGCGCTGTCAGGTTGTCATGTGGGATCTTGGCATAATTTTGGATGCCAGATTTGAGAGGGCAATTCTGCAAACCACTTTTGGGACATGTACTTTGTACTGCTTCCTGAGGGGGATCTATTTATCAGTCAGCTACTCTGAGATCCAATCTAACCCTTTCCCACCTTTCAATAATTATAAATGTCCATGATGGTGTTCTTGAATTGTTATGGATTGCAATCTGTGGCCTCATGCCAAGTAGAATTTACAATGGCATTTACAAGTGTATTAGCAAGAGGCACTGATAATGGAACAATCCAGTTTTCACATTTAAGTGCAAGGATGTACAGGAACTAGTCCAATATAGTCTCAACCAACTGTGATGAATTCTGTTTTGTCCATCTCACCTTTTCCTTGAAATCAATTTTTTTCTGATTCATATATAATCTGTGAGCTGCAAGCAAAAACCTCCAGCATATTTCAATAAATTGCAGAAGAGCTGGACAAGCCAGTGATCATAAAATATGACAGGAACTGGCTTTTCAAAAATCTTTCTTGATCCTCTATATATGGCCATGTGAAATGTCTTGACTTAGAAAGGTCAAATTAGGGATAACTAAAGGCTCAAAGCTCAGTATCTCAGTCCAACAGAAAACCGAGGTATTCCTTGTTGTGGTTTGTGCTAAACTCATAAATTACAGTTTCTGGAATAAAACCTCTCATATTTAGAATCTTACATGTATTTTAGGTTATTCACTGCTGTATCTAGAAGCTGTTTTGTATACACCCAGCTTAACTATTACCAGTAGTTTTCTTTGCATTCAGTAAATATATTGTCCAAATTCAAGTAGGTGTTTCATTTTGTGATCAGACCACAATATTTACTGATGGAATGTATGTACTGATGCAATTTGTTCCTGGCACACAATTGGAATGTATGTAGTTGTAATTGAAGATAATTTAACAAAATTCATGTCAAAAATGCAATGATTCATCCTGGTATTTGCTGGCAGTGCCTTTAGAAATTATACAAGGAAATTTAAAACTGTTTCATTGCAGATGAACTATAAATCTCTTGAAGTTTTGTTTGAGTTCAGTTTGTAAAGTTGGCATTTTGGGGAGCAGTTTACCTGAGGAATTATGAAAGTAATGGTGCTTGAAAAAGTTTGGATTTAGGAAATGGAGTTCCCATGGTTTCATTTCAAAGACATGATTTATATTTTGAATTATGGCAGTTTCCAAGGGAAACATCAAAACGATAAACAAGAAGAGTGACCATTGTGGAAAAAATAAGCTGTAGATGGCCTTTTCCAGTGAATGTGTTAACAACTTGAAATCCAGTTAAAAACAGGAGCTCCAGCATGTTTTTACATATTCAGACAGATGCCTGAATGTTAAAATTCCCCTTGCATAGTGTGGTGGCCTGTGCTGCCTAACAGTGAGTCCTTTTATAACGGGCTTCCCACTGCATCCCAAACAGGTGGACCTGGATCTCATCTTCTCTTACTCACCTAACTGGTATCTAAACAACCAGTCCTCCAAACAGAAGTGCCTCTGTGAGCAGTGTTGCAAATGGGGAGAAAGAAATACATTTGGTGTCTCAGAGTTGAATCTTGTCTGCCTAACTCATATGCCTGAATTTAGACATTTAGGCACATTTTACATGTCCAAGTTAGCCAGACTGGACCCCATTTGTAGAAAACAGGTACTAAAGGTGAAGCCTTCTCCATGAGCTCCGGGACACCATGTGTAGCCACACAGGAGTACAAAAAAAGCAACTGTGTTCGTAGTCCATACTTGAATCAAGGCTGAATCGGTAAAGTTGTGGTTAGAATTAATCTTCAATCCTTTCTATTCACACCTTGCTTTTGGAAATCTCAACTAGAAAACAAATTCCTTTAGTATGGGGGATATCTGTGCAGCTGTGAGAGCACTCTGGCTGAGAGACATTAAATAAACACCCTCAGTACACTTTCTTGGCACAGTTTGGTGGTGTTGAGGCAAATGCATCGCTGAAATAGGGTGGAAGACTAAAATCATAGAAGGTAAAGAATAACAAAGAAGAGATCTATTGGAAGTGGGTGGAAGGGCCTTATATATTCCAGATAGACAAGAAATTAATGTTCCCCACACTTCCTACCTGGTAGGGAGGTATTGGGAGATAATACAAAAGAAAAGTGTGGCATGTGTGGAGAACAAACTATCGTGCATTCCAATGGTGATTGTTTAAAGCATGCTGGAAGCATAATACTGAATTACCATCAAGTGATCTGCTGTTACCCTAAAGCATTTTGTAAATGGACTGCAAACTGAGAGAAATAGCTTCCTGAACATTTATAGCTGCATAAAAGGCTTTTAAGTGTCATTGACAAAAATGTATGCCTTGTAGCTTGCTGCATAAAAGATATGACATCTATTTTAATCTTAATTATATTGTCTTTTCAGGAAGTGCAAGTGACGGAGAGCCATCTGCAGAAAACAGCCCCAGTGAAGCTCCCACTGAAGGACTTGCCTCCCTGGAGAGCCAGCCCCTGGGAGACAAGGTGGCTTACAGCAGATAGGAAATCAGTGCTATCAGATGGGCTTGTCACAACTGTGCATCCACATAACCATCTCACACCAGATGAACAAATCCCTTCCTCTAGTTAGCTTTCTGAACAAGTAAAGTACACCTCTCAATAAGGTATTTTTTCAAGAAAATTTGTGAATATGGCACAAACTAAACCCTACAGTTATTGTTTAAGGTCAAAAGAATCTGTAATATGAAAAATGAAGTATCAATAAAAACTGCAAAATAAAACAAATATACTTGGAGTTTATTTCTTGCAACTACATAAATGTCAACATGTTTTAGTACCACCAGCCAGAAAAGGACATACATTAAAATGCTTAGATGTCCCTTGGTTGATGAGGCTCAACTTTGTTAGATGTCATATCTGTCTTGTCCTATTTTGTTACTCATCCTGTTACAAGTCACTGATATGAGTGGGAACCTCATTTGGCACTCTGGAGAAAACCAGAAAAATTGAAAATGAGAAGGAAGAACAATGTAAGAAGGGAATCAAGGGTATGCATTGAGTATGTTCACACGAAGTCAGGCACATGCACATGTTATATTCAGGTCATGATCCCTTGAGAAATTATGTGTAAGACCATTTGGGTAGGGCAGAACACACAGCAGAGATAATACAAAGAATGTGTTCAGTAAAACTTAGAATATGTTGTCCTTGGAACTTGTCCTTGGAATCCTTTGTAAAGAGAAAGTGAGATACAGAATAGTTTTGGAAGTGTAAGGAGAATCATAGGATACCTGTAATGGCTCTTAAATGGTTCATTTTGGATTAGGTTGTTGGCTCATTGCTGGGATCATTTGGCAACAGATATTCCTCAGTTGCTGATATATCACACACATGTTTGTGATACTTTGCAAAAAGTAAAATCAGTGTTGCCTTGAAACTAACAACAAAATTTCTACTGATTTCAGTAGGACACAAATTTCTTGTGCAGTGCTGAAATGATTTAATAAAACAACTCACAAAGGGATTTCTTGCTGCTTGGGACCTTTGCCAGTGTAGGAGCAGTTACTGCTGTCTAACATGTATCCAGGTTTCCAAAGATTTTACCAAGACAGAAGAAAAACTGTGTAGCACTCATAGTTCTTATAATTACATCCTGTTCAATAGAAGTAAAAAGAATAAAATAATCAAGAAGTTTGCTGACTAAAAATAAGAGTAAATATGGAGAACTCAACACATATTTTCTGTCATTAACTTTAACTAAACTAGCTAACTGGTAACTGAAAAAAAGAAATAATTTAAGATCTTTTTAAAAAGCCCAGATCTTATAGATAGATAGATAGATAGATAGATAGATAGATAGATAGATAGATAGATAGATAGATAGATAGATAGATAGATACAGCAGTAGTGATTCCTATCCTTAAACTTGGTTTACTTTTCCCTCTTTTGAGATAGCTCCTTGAAAGCAATATCTAATAGATTCTATTTAAAACAATGCACCATGCCAAAACATCTTATTTTAGTATCAGGTATGATTTTACATGCGTCCACATACGCAGACAGTTTTGTGTATATTTTCAGCCACACAATTTCCACAGTGGAAGCATCCTGGTCC
The DNA here is from genome assembly GCA_013399695.1 of Formicarius rufipectus. Lineage (NCBI taxonomy): Eukaryota > Metazoa > Chordata > Aves > Passeriformes > Formicariidae > Formicarius > Formicarius rufipectus. The sequence continues at coordinate 959,401 of VXAU01000920.1, read as the reverse complement.
TTCTTGGCTTGACCCTAGTAGTCCTGTGAATCATCATTATTTTATATAT
>VXAU01000920.1:936731-959300 GCA_013399695.1 Formicarius rufipectus | reverse complement strand
ATATATATATAAGTTCTCAATAAATGTGAGAAGTTCTTCATCCATTAAACAAATGCATTATAACTCATCTAAAACTATTTGAGGTCACTTTGACCTCTGTACTGGTCCTCCCACCTTGCAATCCTGACACTGAGTCATCTTCTCCCAGCTAACATTCCTCTCCAGAGCACCAGCCAAATCCCTGTGGAATAATGATGTTCAGATGGGCTGCTGTTTGTGGAGAATTCGCTTGGCATAGCCATGTGCCAGGTTGTATTATTACAAACAATCACTTTGGGAAAAATTCGGCCATGAGAGAAACAATTTTCATGAATCAACCCAATATCCCATAGTTTCTGTCAAGGAGACATCAAAAGGCTGTTGCACGATCACTGGATTATTAAATATGATACCCAAACCACTTGAATTCTAGTAAACTATAAACATATGCTTATTATTGTATTTTATAGGTGAATATTTACAAACTAAAAAGGAAAAGGAAAGACTTTTTTCCCAGCTCTGTATACCAACTTTGACATGTCATTCCCCAGAAGTAATTAATCTCAATTGGCTTCTAAACCATCAAATAAAAAAAGCACCTCCAATAACTCCAACAGGAAATGCTTGTTTCATCAGCATTCTTTTCACACTACTGTGAACTTGCTGTCTTCTGCAACACAACATCATAAAGCGGAAAATTCAAAAAAACCAAATATATCTGAGAGCTAATTGATGTACACAGCAACTACAGTATTAACCTTCTGCCCATGGAGCTGGTAAACAAAGGACAGATTTAAAATGAATCATTATGGACTTAATGAAAACCAAATATATAATCTTTCCTCAGTCAGTATTCAACTCCACCTTGAGCCCAGAGATGCCTCTGGAATTTGAGAAAAGGTTTTAATATTGAGCTAGGAATGCAGCAGCTTAGCCTTGTAGCCTCCTAATTACAGTCTTGGCCATCTGGTTGGGTTGGTAGATAGGCAGGTCTGACTGGGCTTTTAGGTCACCCCTCCTGAGGTATTCAGCTTGACTGTCAGTTTGGTAAAAGAGACTATTTAAGTATGGAATTTTTGTAAAACATCTTTATTTCATAAGTGACTGACTGCCCCAACCCCACCCTGTTAGTCTGGATGCAGGTCTTCAGACCATTCTATTTCTCTATAGGTTTCTTAGAAGCCTCCTTTCTGTAGCCCACTGTTTGTTCCCTCCTTTAAAAAAGCATGAAAATACTCTTCCCCGCCCAGTTCTCTGCACCCTCCTCTTGCTTTATGCTAGTTGTGCTCACTCTCCATACCTCAGTTAACTTGCTTCTGTCGAGGTGCATTTTGAGGCAGACAAATGCACTCTCATGATCCCTTGTGTTTCTCTAATCTAACATTTTCTCATCTTCCCACAACTTCCATCCTGGGTCCTTAAGCTCAGACGTCTTTGAAATACAAAATAGCTTTTGCAGTGGTGTACATGATTCAGTTTTTGGTTGTGAATTTCATCACCTTCCTGACTCTACTCCTCTTTCTTGTGGGGAACCACACTGTTAGAAATATCCTGCTCAAATCCAACAGGAGATCTAATTAGAAAAGCATACATGTGGACTGACTGACAGAGAGGTCAGGAAACTTTAGCCTTGGTGATACTGAGAGGCCAAGTCTGGTCCCACATATAATTCTGAGCAAGAAAAATACATTCTCAGACTATTTAGGTCATTGTGCTTTAAACTGAAATACCAAAGGCTGCAGTGATCTGGTACTGAAGCAATGCACAGAAGCACGATGACTAGAGCCATGCTTTCCTCCCTCCTCTGGAAATGGCTGTAACTTACAAAAAGTGAAGCATTCTTTGAAACTTCCTATGAACACACGCAGAGACAATACAAGTTAATGCCAATGGAGTTAGTTAATCTGAACTTTTTGAAAGACAAGCCATCAGAACCTTACTTTATATGTTGCTTTTAATACTTTAATATCTAACCTTCAGCATTTAGTGTGATTCTTCTGCACAGGAGATATTAGGCAACAGAGACAAAACGTGGAGTATTAGAAAGATGTTACCATGCAGAGTTGGAAAGAAAATAAGTGACTAAACAACAATGCTGGAACATTAATTGTTTTCATAAGTACTTGACACATAGAGCTGGAACATCACAGTTGTCCTCCTGCTGTTGTAGGGACCCACATCATTTAATTCTCTTGGCTAAAATACTCAGTCTTTCGCCATAGCAGCATCTTAGCCCATGTTCTGTATTAGATAAAGGCTCATATTCTCTGTAACTTGCTACAGCATATAACAGCTGCTTATGCAGTAGTAATTATAGATCTGTGGACCGTTGCTGCTCCCCATATGAAGATAAAAAAATAAACATGATCACAAAGCCAGAGATCTTCCACATGGTTCTCATTTGGTCCTTGAAACATAGGCACTCCCATGGCAGGGATTTTATATGTTTCAGGTGTGAGAAAATTTGGTTAATGGGAAGTGTGATAGTCAGTGCTTTCAACTCCTTCGATTTTTTCTATTTTTATATGAGGTTGATCTGGCCCAAAGATGGGGGGTCACTAGTTCCTGCCCCTGCAGATGTGAATCCTCTAAGCATGGCCTTTGGTTATGGTGATGTTAGCACTAATCTCATGATGTGGAAAACTCTCCTACCTTTCCAGCTACCCGTGAAAGACCCTTTGATTCCAGGAGTGGCTAAAACTCAATGAACTTCAGCTTAGAGCTCATGTGCTACCAAGGAGAATTAAGACATTTTTGGATGAGGACTCCTGGCTAGTCTGTTCCCAACTCTTTAGGAGGCTGGCTGTGTGACTGGGTGTGGAGAATGTCATTTCACAGCACAGATTTTGAGTCATTACAAAAGCTGCTATTTTCTTGTTTTATGGAGACCTCCTTTTCCTTCCTGTTGTTATTCCTCATGTACTCTGCTATCATGGCATGAGAGGTAATGTTTCCAGAGTTTGTCTTTCCTGCTTCTTACACACTCTACAGAGAGTCTGCTGAGCAAAAGTCAATGAAACTGATTGTATTTTCTATGCCACTGATTGAAGTCAGATGGGACTGGATATTTTTAAACTGCACAGCTGTTTTTCAAAGCTGACTAAGGAACTCCGTAAATCAGATCCCACTAACCTGTAGGGAATTTGGATGCCCAGTTTCCACTATGGTTTTGAAACCCCACCCAACATCTGTGAAATGGTCAGTCTTGTCCCTGTCCTGATGAAAAGACGTCCATGGAGAAAAGCACCATTGCAATTGGCAGCAGTTCATTGACTCACAAAGGGAGAGTTTAGCTTGCTGCTTAGCTTCCTTGGTTAAAATTCAGACCTTTAGCAATCTGAATCTAAAGCTCTTCAGGTCTTTAGACCAAAAAATGGTGTGGGATTTTTTTGGTTTTGTTTTTGTTTCATGTGAACAAAGCAGTGGCTGGTTTTCAGGGGCAGCCAACACTTTTCATGGCCATTATTAGTGTGCAAGTACAGTCTCACACACAGAAGTAGTGCACACCTCCATAGGGCATCGTGTATCCCTATTCTTCAAGCACAATATAAAAAAATTCAGAGGAGACACAATCAGTTTACAGCAGCATTTTATACATGCCACTGAAAGTAGTGATCTGATCTGCATGTGTCTGGTAGTTAAAGTGAAATGAGAGCTCAAGAGCAAAGAGGGTTGATGTTCTTCTCAGTTCTGCTCCCACAGACTGCCACATCATCTACAAAGAATGCATTAAAGTAGAACTGCCTTTCCACGACAAAGTGAGTGGAGTCCTTCTAGGCTGCAAGGCTAAAAGTCAAACCGAGAACCAAAGAAAAAGAAAATTTTTAAAAAAATGGTTTTGTAAGGAACTCTTAAGATTTTTGTCACATCGCAGGAGTTTGTTGAAGTGGTTTGGTTTTGTTTTGGCATTATTTTAGTGTTGTTTTTATTTTTTTTATTTTTTTTAAAGGAGTAGAAGAAAAATAAAATAAACAAAACACCAGCATGAGAAGGGCTAGTGTTCTGATTTTAGTTATCTCATTAAAAGAATTGCATTATGCGTTCATAATTGCTCAAATATTACTCCTTTAAATAACAGAAGGATGACTTTTCAGCAAGAAGTCTTTTGTTTAAAAGATTTTGGTTGAGTGCCTTAGGAGCAAGATATCTAGGTAAGGCAAGTTGGCTCTGAGGAGCTTGCTCAGTGCTTGCATCCTAAAACACAGTGAATACAAGTATGAATTGATGGATGATCTTTGGAGTGGCAAGTCAAAGGTGAATGACTGGGTGCTGATTTACCTGGGAGATTTAGCTCTGAAGTAAAGGCCATGTTCAGTGAAAGATGGATCAAATAATTAAGCAATTAACTGGTTTATTACAGGAAGAGGCCAAAGCAGCATCATTAAATTCAGCATCTCAGTCCAGCCTAAAATAAAAAAAATTGCAAATGGGTATTTTTCATTCAAAATCCTATCTTGTAGCAGAGTGAGGTGCATTGCAGTTACACAAATGAGATCCTTTTATACAGGGTGTAGATCACCCTGGGGTGGTGACCAAAAGGACTTTGTTCAGAAGTAGTAGAGGTGTTTCCAGCTATGCTTACAGCAGGGAAGGGATGGACTTCACCCTGTCTGTCCCTCTCTAGGGAGAGACTCCACAAGGGATCAAGTATCTGGAATGCAGGAAATCACTTCCCAAAATGTGCTGAAGAGAGCCCTACGTCATCTCTTTCTTTGTCCAAATTCACAAAGTTATTGAGACACTTAACTTAGCACCTTAGGAACTATTTTCCCATCCTTATTTCTTGTCGATAAATACTACATAAGATGTGGGTATGAAATAAAACTTTCAAGACCAGCCGGAGTTGTGGCTGGTGGCCTGGTTTCTCTGACTCCAAAGCTCTGGATTGTTGCAAGTTTTGTTACAGCCTCCTGGGCTGCCAGGACTTGTGCTGAGAGATGAAGGTTGAATTCCTTGGACACCACAATGCAAGGGCTGCACGCCTGCCTGTGGGAATCCTCGAGGACCAACACTCTCAGGAGACAGGCTCCCATGGAGCCAGTTAAAGAATCATCCTGACAAACTGTTTCTGCCCCAGCCAACACAGTCAAAAACCCTGTCACTGCTTTCAAAGGCAGAAGCTGACAGGCAGAGAGGGAAGGCAAACTCTGACAGACATGTTTGCTTCAGATCACTTACACGGCAGTTTGCTCCTTTCATGCCTGGTAATAAACGCCTGGACAAGGGCTGAAGCTCTTAAATTTGGCACTGATCTTTCTCTCAGAAGCCATGGGCCTGCCTTTCAGCTGAGGTCAGAAATGTCAGCAGAGCCAAAGGCTGCAAGCTGCACTGATTCACAGCAGTGGCACTCAGAGTGGTAACTGTGCTTATGAGGGAATGGATTATTCCTTTGCCAAGATGCCACAAGTTCTTCAAGCGAAGCACTTTCTCCAAGAAAGCCATTTTTCACCACTTCCCACCCCTCTCCACACACAACCTTTCACCCTGGGGTCCAGTCACAGATTTATACCTTTTTTATCGCCTTTTTGGAACATTTTAGTGTGCTAAAAACAGACTCTCTGAGCTATGCTTAGCTCTCAATAAGGCCATTGTCTCGCAGACTGGAGCTCAATGAAGCCTGATTGGAAGACTAGGAAGCTCAATTTTGAGGGTGATTCCCAGAGATCAAGTGCTTGGGGTCTGCCCAGACAAATCTAACCTATTACTGTAATCCACTACCTTTTGCTTTGGGTGAAATTTGTCTTCCCTTTTACTACTCTCTTTCATGTAGTTCTTACAGCTGAGCAGGCTGGCTCTGATGGAGGATCCCATGTTCCCCTTTGTGGTTACTCCTCCACTCCTGTCACACTCACTACCTCCTAGATCTCATGTTCCTCTGTGGCTGGTGGTCATCACTTCAAATTCAGTTAACCTGGTGCTTACTCACCACAGCATCATTGTGTAATCAAAACACACATGGTGTGTCCGACCAGGTGCTCAACAGCAGCTTCTACTTGAGGGAAGGTGAGTGCTCTGTATGTTCAGAACTCATATAAGTTGTCTATTAGATGTTTCTGTAATTTTTTGCAAACAAAAATCAACCACATTTTTATTATAGCTTACATTGAGGAACTTACTTCTTTTTCCTGTCTGCAAAGAGTATTTATTATTCCCATTTTACAGCTGGATAAATATAATAAGACCTGGTATAACTAACCTAAGTCACAGATGATATGAACTTCTCCTACTTCTTCCACTTCTTCCAGCTTTTCAGTAGGCTCTTGACTTTCATCTTCCCGGCTCTATCATTCTTACACCTCTGCAATATTCCAGTTCCAATGCAAACCTGGCTGCAAACCTATAAGCCCCCAGACACTTCTACATGAATTTCTTTTGTTCATCTCAGGAGGGCTGCAGGATGGAGGTGGAGTGGAAAGCCAAATAGATTTTAAGGTATGAAAATGTAAGAAATTACCCTCAGGAAATCTCAAATTAGAGGAGTACATGATTCCCACCCTGCTCGAAATGATGCCATAGGTCAATGTGAGAAAAGTGTCCTGTTTGTGAGGACACTGGAACTGGGGTTGCTGGTCCAGCCAGATCCTTCTGCACAAATCATCTTTTACTAGTGTAGCACTCCTATTATNAAAAAAAAAAAAAAAAGGCCCTTCTCGTCTATAATTGTGGTGCTTTTGCCAGTAGAGAAGAGTATTAAGAAATCCACATTCCCCAACTGATGCTGATTTCATCACTGCCCTTGAGCCAACAGGAAATGCTGTCCTGGAGGAGTCCTGCTCCATATCCTCAGTCCTTCTTTGACCTGCTGAGGCCGAACTTGCCAGCACAGTGTCTCTTTCCTGCCCCCATTTCCTTCTGCCCCCTGCAGCTGCTTTTGCTGGTCTATTTAACCTGTAATTATTCGTCTTCTCCCTGTCCATATTCACTTCACAAAACTCTTCTCCCTCACCTTCGAGGTGAGCCTCTGATGCAAAGCCAACAGCTAGGTTGCACTGCAGAGTCCCAGCAAGGTACCCCTCTCCTCTCCAGTGACTTGCACTAGACAAGGTCCCCAGTTCTTGCCCATTTTGGCTTCTGTGCTGTGATTTTGTCCTTAACTTCAGCAAACCCTGACAGAATTTTTTAATCTGCTGTGCTTTGCATTTACACTGTTGCTCGTTTGCGCTTCTGCTGTGGGGAACTGGGACCTATTCCACTGTTCCACTGCCACTTTTCCTGAGGTTTACTTCACAGTTTATGATGTCTATGAATTAAAAAAAAGAAAATAGAGAGGAAAAAAAAAACCAACCCACAACAACAACAACAACAAAACAAACAAACCCCCACAAAACAAACAAACAAAAAAAAGAAAACCCAAATTAATGTAGTGTTATAATGTTAAAAAGTGCTTGGGGAGTCAGTTTAGTGCTAAGTAAAATAATGGACCTCTACAGAAAGGAGGTGATTCACAGCCCCAGAGCGCACTTTTAAGGGTAATAGATAAAATCTAGTGGTAATAGTACAGAGGGGAAAAAATACAAACAAAAATCTTAAAACTGCACTGCAGTGGTGCCTGAGACACATCTTTAATTCCCACTCAGCGTTTTCACTCATCCACCACAGTAAATAGGACTGTGAATGAAAGTCTGCTGAGATAAAAGAACCTGCATAGCAGCTGACATCAAAAGAAAAGCCATTTTTTGACTAATACATTGGAGATGTTGTTTGAGAACGATTCATCCAAGTGACATTCTGGCTGCTTGTACTGCAGCCAGATCAGGAAGCCCTTCTGTAACTGGCCAAGAAAGTGTCTGGCCCTAGAAGCATCCTGAAGTTCTTAGTACTTTGAAAGAAAACAGAAAGTCAAATAGAGCTGAGGTCTCCTCCCACTAAAACCTGTCCGACATAAGTTTTCCCTGATGAGATCAGTGGACAAGGAAGAGCAAGTAAAACTTGCTGGCACTGCAAGACCACCAAGCCCCAACCTTAATAAGGGGAGTGATGCAGGGCTGAGCCTGGTCCGTGGCTACTGCAGAAATAAACGGGGTAAAATTCCAAACCCCTTATCACCCTGTGTGCTGCTGTGCAGACAGAACCAGGGCAAAAGATAAAAGCACCAAATATCAGATCACGGTACTTGATAACTATCTTGGGTGTTCACTCCTTGCAAGAGAAAGGACCAGAGATCAGCAGGGACAATGACAAGGGGGCAGACACCCATGTGCAGGGAAGGAGTGGAGTCCTTAGAACATCAGCTGGTGGTTCCGGGAAGGAGGTGAAGAAGCAGGGCCAGGGTTAAGCAGGTTGATCATTTGAACACAAAATGCTCAGCAGGATGGAGGCTCTCTCTCGGTGCATGTATTCTTCCAAAGGTGTGTGTCATGAAACAAGCCATAGACTCGTTGCAACTGAAATAATCTTATGATTTCACAGGGAGATAAAAATAATTAGCTATTTGCCAAGTCTCCCTTCAAGTGTGATATGTAACTGGCACATTTCTTGCCACTCACTGGTGTCTTTTAAACAAAAGCCCAAATCATTTTCAGTACATCCTGGGCAGAAGCAATGTGTTTGTGTTTGTTAGGAAAGAGTACATTTTATACATGCAAACATACATACAATACTTTGTCACTCTATCAAGTGTAAATTGGTAAATTGGTCCCCAATAACTGTCAAGTCTTTATTCCACTTTTAAGTGCCCATCTAACAGGTCTCTAACACTCTGGAGGCTTTCTCCTGTGCATCATCATCTCTTCATCTATCACAATGCTAGACCAGCAAATTTCCTTTTTTCTATTTGTTTTGCCCCAGTAGCTGCAGCCCTCACTGGGCACTGTTTCTTTGGCTGTGAGCCTGCAGGGTTAGTGGCATGTGAGTGACATCATTTTTTATTACAGCTCCGGGGCAACCCCTGCGGTCAGGCAGGAGACACGATGAATACAGAAATAGCTTGCAGATGCTGAGAACTGCATCAAGACCTCTTATCTTAAATTCCTAAAACACAGAGTACCATTTGTAGCTAAAGGAAAACTTTAAAAGCAATTAGCAATGGTAGGTTTCTCAGTCGTTCTAGACAGCACCGCTCTGCTTGCTTATGCCTACAGAAATTGCAGATGACACAGAGATCTAAGGATTCACAGCAAAACCCCAGTAAAGGAACTGGGAGGGTCTGCACCAGTACTGGAGTGAGCTGATAAGGGCTATAGAGCCAGCATCCTTCCACAGACACCTGCTAACTTTTCACATTACTTTTCAGAGTTTTCTTGTTAACAACTTAATTAACTGAAATATCCTCTGCTGAAACTACATTGAGTGTCATAAAAATAATCAACAGAGTCCTGACTAAAGCCTGGACAGATGAGTTTGTTGACAGCCTCAGAAAAACATGTATGATCTCAGTTATTAATGGCCAGAACTGTCATGAGAATCTGAAACTTTCCAGATTGTCATCCAGTAGCTGGTGAGTCAGACACAGCCTTCAGATGAAGAGCTGAAGTTTTCTTTCATTTTTCTTCTCTGCTGAAAGGATCCAAACATTCTAAGCTCTGAAAAGTCTGAGGCTACCATTCAGGGTTCTTTTAAGATTAAAGGTTGTTTCTCAATGAAGAAAAATGAAGTGTTGATAGAACCTGCAGCTGTACAAAAGGCAGAAAAGAGGGGAGAAAGGAAGAATATGGAAGTGTATTTCCTTCTTGCACAAACCCTTGGCTGTCTGAGATTTAGTTTTATGTAGGTTGCAGTCACTCTTCCACCAAAAAGGTCGAGGAAAAAAATTTCAGTCTTCAGACTGTTCATTTGAAATATATAATATTTTTTTTATTTTGTTCCAAAGAGCAGCAAGAACAATAGAAAATGAGAGTTTCCTTTTCTTTCCTTATGTAATTGGGGGACAAAAGTGTGTCCAGCAAACAGGAATCCTGGAATAATTTGTTTTTGCAAGGTGCTCAGAGGTCGTCATTTTGTCATCCTACATAATCTTCATCCACAGAGTAATTTAAAATGTTTTATCCTGACAAAAATTATTTCTGTTGTCTCTTCCTGTACTCCCTGTTATTAATTATCATCCCTCAGAACTAATCATTCTGAGGGGGAGGATAATGGGAAGCGGTGGTGACAATCTGAGGTCAGGAAACACAGAAGCAATTGCCTGTCTTGCACAGAAGATGCATCAGGGTAGGATGTCAGAGGTAGGTCCCAGACTTATTTAAATCACTAGTACAGCTGTAACCACTGCAGATAATGGAAAGAAACAATTACAGAAAATACTCAGTTTCCTAAGTTTTAATAATAACATCTTTGTTTGTCCCCTACAATTTTACAAAATGTCAGGTGTAAGTTTTTTCTCGAGCCTTTTGAAGGGAATGACCGCCCACAAGTGTTGTCCAAGGATGGGCCTGTCTTTGGACATGTTTCCCTGCAGGAGAAGCAGAACAGAGACTAAGGACTTCTGCTAGGGTTGGTGCATCTCATGGAACAGATGTTTCATGGCTAACAGTCTGTCAACTGATCATCAGCTACTAAGGAATACTTGTGAGACACCCCAATCTCATTTGAGGAGTTCCACATTGAGATTCTAAAGTGCCAATGTGAGTAGGGGACTTCCCAGCTCATATTTGCTCTATCTTGGGATGAACCATCGAAGTCAAAACCTAACAGTCTCATCTGCTGTAAGGACTGTTCATATGTCAGTCAACATGTCACCTATCCCTCTTTATCCCTCCAGTTTTCCTTCACCCACCCTGAAGACAGAGATTTGAATACATTTTGAATAAGAATTTGAAGGGACAGGTTTATCAGGGTTTGATTCTTTTCTTTTTCTTTTCTTTTTTTTTTTTTTTTCCCCTGAAGAGTTATTTTTTTCTTTGAGCCATGTTACACCTGTGTCTGAGTGTCTGTGTGCGAGACAGAGAAAGAGCTAAGAAAGGGGCAACAAATTAGAGAAAACACTGTGGTAAGATACATTTCCAGACCAGGCTTTCTCTTGAAGATCAGTTTTGAGGCCTTTTCTTCAGAATGCTCTTTCTTGAGATTCCCTATTTGCCTGACCGCTCTAGAGCTCATTGACACCAGCCACTCATGAATGGGTGATGTCAACAGGTTCTTGTTTTGATTTGTGCTATGTTACCCTCAGACTGTGTTTTCCTGTACTGCCTTTGGCAGGTGACCTGGTTCCACATTGTTCTCACCAGCACAGTAGCCTGACCTGCTCTCTGAGCAGCTCCTCTGACCATTCTGAGCCTGAAGGCATTCCTTGCCACAAGCGTCCCAAACACTCTCTCCTCATCTAATGTGCTCGCTCCAGGATTCCTGGCTTGAGGCATTTGGCTCAATCACAGCTGTTAAGATTTCTTGGAAATTCAACCACAGTTTCATAATTCCAGGGCATGTGTTCATTTTCTTCTTTCATGTTGAGATGTGAAAACATGGGTTTCTTGTCTGCTGTGATGGAAATTCCATCATGCCTATGGCCATATGTTACTTTTGTTCCCTAATCCAGAAAATGCTGGTACTGGGAGAATTGTGGGATTCTCATGTGATAAACACAGATGTATTCCCAATTATGCTCAGTGTCCGCATTAATGAAAAGCTTATAATTTTTCCCAAAATTAAATTTGCATTTTTGCAGGAAGGCTTTTTGTTTCTAAGTGTTATTAATGCCAGTGTGACTAACTTAACTTGGAAACCTGGAAGCTGAACATTCCCTTTGCTCCAATTTTTTACCCAGCCAAGTTCAGAGAAACGTTTACTAAAAAAGCAATCCACACTTGTCATCACGTCCCTAATGTTGATTGCTGTACCCAGTTACCTGTAGTAACAGACGAGACACCAGTAATCCTGTCCTGGCTGCAAATATTTTTCAGAATCTTGTGCCACTGTCAGATGTATTTAGTACAGAGCACTGACAAATGGTGCTGAGATTTGTCGGTGCTCAGAGTTTTGAAACTGAATAACAATTACCCACTTGAGGATGAAGACAAAATGATCAGCCCTGCCCACTAAAGGCTGAAGACTTTTAGGGCAGAGTCTCTCTTTTTGTTTAGCACATTCCATTCATTTACATCTGTCTAAACTCAATTAATCAATAAAGCATGATCTTTCACATGTTTTAGGCATTTTAGATGTAGCTAGAAAACTCAATAACATGTTTTAAATTGGATGCTTTTGAGAACCCTCCTTAATGAAAAGCTTACAATCCTTAACACTTAATGTCTAATCACTCAGTCTTGGCTACAGTGCCTTCTGTGAGGCTTATGGGGAAAATTAAATGGGACTTGTGAGTGACTGCAGTGGATGAATTGGTCTGTTTAAAAATGTTCCTTTATAAAAGTGTGCAGTTCTGGGTCCCACAACATAGGAAGGATTTTGGGCTCTTAGAGAGCATTCAAAGGAGGGCAATGATGATGGTGAAGGGCCTTTAGGGGAAGACATATGAGGAGCAGCTGAGGACATTTGGTGTGTTCAGCTGGAGAAGAGACCTCAGTGCAGTTACAACTTCCTTGAGAAGGGAAGAGGAGAGGCAGGTACTGATCTCTTCTCTGGTGACTGATGGCAGGACCCGAGGAAGTGGCCTGAGGTTGTGTCAGGGGAGGTTTAGCCACACATTTCACCTCAGAGCCAGTGCTGACATAACAGGAGGTGGTGTAGTGGATGAATACATTAGAGGAAAGAACAGAAGATAAGGCCCCTTTCATTATTTTATGCATTTATTAGCCTTTATTTCTGCTCATTTATGGGACACTTCCATGTCTGCTGACCCATATGTCAAGACACACTTTTTTATGAGTTGACAGACACTCTCTTTGTTGATTTATGCCCTCTAAGATAATATTTTTACGTTCAAAAATTTTAAACGACAAAAATACCATTTACATTTTCAATTTAAAATCTTAGTTATAAGCTCTAAATAATCAAGTAAACTCATTTCATGATGCCTGATCATTACCAAGGATGCCACTGATGAAATATCCCCAGGAAACTAAACCTTGTACACATTCAAGTTCTTTAAATTATTATTAGTATACTTCCCTTATTTCAGAGCCTATATTTTTATGGCAATCTCTATTTACAAGTTATGAATATGAAATGTGTATCTATGTCTACATATATGAACTACCTTTCATGAGGGGAAGGAAAGGCAACTACAAAAAACAAGAAATATAGAGAGGAATTACAAGTTCTCCATTTGCAGAGAGAAGGGGACCTAGCACACACAGTTCTTCAGAGGTTTTTCTAAGCCTGAAGGATTGAATCAGTGACTTAATGAAAAATAATGAAACAAGTATCCACAAGAACCAGAGTTTGAACTTGGAGTCCCTTCAATTTCATATTTAATTATAAAGCAATCTTTTTTTTCTCTGGCTGTCCTTGGACAAAAATACTTTCACAAGGTCCATCTGTCATCTTTACTTTTTGTGCATTCCCTCTCACTCTGTTTGTGTTACAGATCTTGTTTATAACCTCTTTGTTCAGCCAGTGTTTTTTTCACATCCTTCAGTGTACACAAAAATGATTCACGAGTGCCAGGACCCACTGCCTGGAGACTGCCATGAGTCCTGGGCCAAGGGCTGCCTTTGAGCTATATCTGCAGACACAGGTCAGAGTTCATGTCCATTTTGCAGGACTATAATTTGCACGGCAGGTTTAGACAGGAAACTGCTCCTTTTAGACCCAGTTTCAAGGCAATTAGGGTTGTTTTTTTCCACTGTGGTGCTTCTGAGCTAGACCCCGTCCGTCCCACAGCAAGAATAACATCGGAAGCACCCATTACTGTGCATTGTTGTGGCTTGGAGTGGTGTGACAAAAGAAAGCACATGTTCTGTTTATACCTCAGCATCAGACTGGGGGGAGCTTTTGGGGAAGATTATTTTCCAAAGATATTGGTATGTACATGTACTGCAAGTGGCAATCACTTACACAGGGCAGAAAATCAATCCTCAATTTTAGGAGATGTTATCATCTTGGGTATACTGCCCTTCCAGCATTGTTCCAGTGCTGGGCTTTTTTAAGATGACCGTGTATGTTATAAGAACTTATTTCCTAAGTTAAATATTTTAGCTCCATAATCAGATCCCAGAGGGCCTTAATATCCAAAGTTCAGTATTGGAACAGCAATGAGATGGTGGAATTTGTCCTTGCTCGGAGGATACACGTTGTCTATGGCCACTTCAATGCTATTTTCAAGCACTCCTTCATGTATGATGTCTGCTTTGGCCTTTTGCAAAGGTTAGTATTTTCTCAGAACATTTTCATGCTGAAAGGCATGCCATGACTTGTGGGGGCTCTATGGAGGGCATATAGAGTAGAATTAAGGTCAACTAAAATAATTAGATTATGCATCTGTTATGAATGTATTCATGTATTCCAAATAGTGAGCTTGACTCTCCAGGCAATCCCAAGGGGCAAGTGTTCTCAAACTAAGATAGGTGTTTAAAATAAATTGGCTCAATCCCCACTCCCTGTCCTCTTTTGTCAACCCTGGAATGTGTGTATGAGTAGCTCAGTTTGGACATCTTAAGTTTTTGTGGTCAGACTGATGAACTCTTCCTTGTCCTCCAGCTTATGTTAGTATTTAGCAAAAGTGGAACAATTAGTCTGGCAATTGTTAAGAATAAAACTGGAAGAAGAATTGTATCATTAAAGGACCCGTAATTTTTGTTTTTCTTCAGTAGACACTTTAAGGTTATGCGATTTTGCAAGGATTTGTCTGTTCTTCTAAAGAAAAGTGCATTTCCAACCCTAATGGTTTGGTTGAAAAGGCAAATTTATTTGTGTAAAAATGTGGTAGAAGAAGGAGAACAGTCACAAATTCTGAGTGTGGAGTAACATCAATGTTGGCCTTGTCCTGTGGTTTGGAATCAGTGATGGAACTGGGATTATTGGTGAGGAAGAATCAGAGAAAGGACCTGTTTACTGTAACATGCTCATCCTCCATGCTGTGACTGGGATACTGTGTTATTAAATAACAACACTTGGAACATAGACAAGAATGCAGATTTTACTTATACCGTCTTCTATTTTCTGGTTATATGTGATATTTAGTTGAGGGTAATTTTATTCTTGGTGCCTCAGCAAATTATTGTGATTAATAAATACCTAGTAGTAACAGTTGTGAGATCCTGGCTAGGATTTTTTAGGGGAAATTCATATTTACCATGCAGCAAACAAGAAAAAAAGAAATACAGAAGAGCTTCTGTAGCAACATATTTGTGACATAAACCCAAATATAATTAGTCACAGATGAGTAACTTGCCCAAATAAATTCAAATCCAAGAACAATAGAATCAGAGAGTCACATATAAAGTCTCTCCATCCTCTTCCCTATAAACAATGATAGAGAAACAAAAATAAAAAGAGGACACAAAAAGTTTGTCTTAGCTGGTCTCATAATGAGAAAAAAAAATGTTAAAATACAAAACTTATTACATCCTTTAATGGTTTCAGCCTATGACGGACTTCTCATCCCATGACTGGGCTTATGCTCTATTTTGGAAGCCATGAGCTGCTTTAGTTCCAGTAAACCCCCATAATTTTTCCTCCAAAATGAATATTGGCAACACAGGCTCTGCTTTTGAACCTAAAGTTTGCATTTCATCTCAGGACGAAAACATCTTTTAGCCAATGGGGGTTGAGTTGAGTAAAAAACACTGCCTGTTTCTGCACTCTCACTAAACACTTCTTAATTATTCATGAGTTAATATTTTATTACATCCTACCCTAAGAGAAGAGACATTCTAAATCTCAGAATGCAAAATATTTCAGCACCACAGGCTTTGTTGTGTGCTCACCCTGCAAGGACAGAGGGCATCCTGTGCGAGGAGCAGCTGCTAAACATTTGAAGATGACATCTTACATAAAAGTTACACTCCACACATCAATATGTAGCCAGCACAGTCCCCTATTTCAGTGTAACAGACATTTCATCATCCCACCAAGCATCCCAAACAATGCTTTTATTTTTTTTTAAAGAAGGAAAGAGAGGGAAATATTTTGGAATCATGGAAGGATAGTTAGATGTGGAAAGGGAGCATAAATTATCTCTGCTGCTGCAAAACAGTCTTAGCTTTTTGTCTTGTGAGACATCTGTGATACATATATGGAGCGGTAATGAACACATCTAGTCTTGGCAAACTTACTTCTCTTTGTCTTATGTCTTGTAAAAATGTGAGCCTCAACTGCCATGAAATAACACTGCCTCATGAAATAACATGAGGTCTTAATAAAGCATGACCCACTGGAATTTTTAGTGTCTATTCTAACTTGCAGGCGTTCAGCAGGATTAGGAGCATCAAGCAAGACTCAGACTTGTTTGTAGAGCTACATCTGCACTACAGGGTTAAAATAGGGGAATAGCCCTAACTGTGGTGTGGTCATGCCTCAAGTTTAATTGCCAACACAAAAACTGGTCCAGTTTTGGCCCATGTCAACCAGCACTCTCCTTCAGATGTCAGAAGCAGCCTGTCGATGACCTGGGGGTGGGCTGGTTTATCTGTCTGGGAAAACAAACCCACACTAAAGCTCTGAGCTGCTGATCTTCATCCTAGTCAGTTTAAAGCATATCTGAGTAACCATAAGGCTATGTGGCTGTCACTTGGTGTAGCCATAGCTTACAGAACCCTTCAAAACAGAGATTATATTCAGAAATGAAGCTAGGTGATGGACTCAGCAGCTCTGTGGTAGAAAAAGCCACCCACTGAAGAAGCTGCCAGAACCAAGGTTTGATAACTTGGTTATAATAATAGTTTGCTACACTGGGTTCACAAACTTCTCCTAGCAAAATGTATATTCTCTATGGAGATGTCCCAGGATTTGAGGAGCCTGAAAAATTTAGTGTTTTTAGCCTGATCAAAGTCTGTTTACACCTCCACAGCTTGACTGGATGTACTTTGGCTTTTAGTGGTCTGGATGTAGAAGGGTTAATCTTCTGCCTCTGTCTTAGTCACATTGCAAGACATGGGAAAAGAAAAACAATGGCCCTGTGAAAATAAATACAATTGTAAATATAAGTTAATATAGCACTGAAGCAACTTTACAAAGCCAAACATTTCACATTTAGACTGTATTAAATTTGCTACAAACCTGGCTTGTTATTAAAAAAGTTTGTGTGAGATAAATACTAATTTACAATGAGCAGCATAAGTTGATAAATCTTGGTTGTAATCTTGGTCAAGGCCAGATGAAGTAGAGACTAACAAGAACAGCAACAGTGAAGCTTCATCTTACCTTCAACTGATTTTCTGTGCTCCTCTGGGATATGCCATTCATCAGAGACATACCACAGTCAGACTGGACAGTATAGGATCATAGAATGGTGGAAGGCAACTAAAGGATCATCTGGTTTCACCCCCCACCCTGCCATGGACAAGGACACCTCCCACTAGACCAGGTTGCTCAAAGCCCTGTCCAGTCTGGCACTGAACACCTCTGGGAATGAGGCATCCACAACTTCTCTGGACAACTTGTTTCAGTACCTCATCACTCTCACCATAAAGAATTTCTTGCTAATCTAAATTTACCCTCTCTCAGTTTAAACTGGTCTGAACTATTGGCCTATGACTATAATGCACATGGGCCAGTGAAAAGTATTCCCTCTTTGTGAGCTTAAGGATCATATGCATGTCATATCCTACTGACAGGACTTTCATTGGAGCAGTTGAGCTCCTATGGATGCAGCTCCTCTTGCTCTCAAGGGAATCTTTTCCTATGCTCCCCATTACACAAAAGCAGACATTTACCAGTTAGAGAGCTGCTGCCTGGAGACATATGCCCAAATGTCTTTTATTTAGATTACTTGATGGGCTGAAGCTCCCCGGGTAGGAAAACAGCTGGCCAAGGTTCCTGGTTCCTGCAGCTTTCAAAAAAGGTCAGTCACCTGGACAGTCCTCATTACTGTGGGATGAATTTCTCTTTGAAAGCTTCTACTCCTTCTTTATTGATCTCTCTGTTTTTTGCGTCCTTGTACAATATAGGTAGCCTAAAATCAAAGGTAGTTGGGTTAAATCTGAACTAGGTGATTGTCCAAAGTCACCTGGAAACCTGATGAGAAAGTCCTTTTTTTTATTATTTTTTTTTATTTATTTAATTTAATTTTTTTTTTTTTTACTGTTTTGTCTTTGAATGCTAGAGTGATAAAAGGAGAAAAAAAAATCAAGTAGTAATCTCTAATAGCTTTGTTAATAATGTTACCATATTTAGGCTGCCCTTGAATTATTTGAATGTTATTGTAAGAGCTAGAGTCTACTACTCAGGTGCAGTATTCAAATAACATGAAAGAGCACTCAGAAACCCACAGAAATAAGTTCAAGAGCTAATGAAATCTTTCAGCTTCACCCAGACTGCCTGGGTGTGGAAGGACTCTTCAGTCCCTGAGGGATCTCTTTGTAAGTACAACATGAGACACATGCTGAAATGCTTAAGCAATGTGGAGTGAATTAGGGGTAAACTGGAAACCTTAATTAAGCATTTTCATTACTGTCATGGGTTGCAGCCAGGCATACAAAGTTATTTAAACATAAGGTTTGTGGGTTTCATTTCCATGACCTTTTTCCAAGGGAAATTATGAGATTCAAGTATCAGAGGATGCTTCTTGCAGTGTGTAAAGAGTATGATGCATCTCAAATAACATTCCCATTACATTGTGATAATAACAGTCATTTCTCTTTATTGTTAGATGGCTTCTGGGGATTCCAGGGTTCTTTCACCATTTATGGCTACTGGTATATTCTACAGCACTGGAGGTGGCTGCTTAGTGAAAAATTAAGTGAGTTATTTGTGTGTGTTAAACTTGGTTTGAAATGTATTGTTTGGTTATTTCAACTTTAAAAGTGTTTACTATGAATACTTTACAAGAAACAGAAAAGTAAAATCTCTATCTAAAGCCTAGAGAACTAGACACAGATGAGCCAAATGGGAAGACTTTATAAGCTGCATGGGCAAGGCAGAGATATTTCAAGCTGCATTTATATTGTTAAAGGTATCTATTATAGCTGTTCAAGGAGTGAATATGGGCCCACAGCCACATGGTGCAGAACCCTTTGTATCCACATCCTTCAGTGCTGGCACTTTCTGATTGTCACACTGCACAGCACTGAGTACTGGTCTTTTCTGGACATCAGGTGCTCTGTGCCTCTAAGATATCGTTACCAACTGTTGTGAACTGGTTTTGCTTCAATGGCTCAGAACAGATTGTGGACCAGAGGTGTTTTGATGGAATGGACCATCAAACTACGTGGCATGCCTTCAGGGACCGTTTGTGTAGGAGGATGCAGAATGAGGGCTGGAACCATGTACACTGCAGTCTTACTCATCCTGTTTATTTGGAAGGGCACTTAAGCAGAACTATGCCCCATCACAGGTTTGTGTTGCATGAAGAGATAGTTCACTCAAAAAGACAGCAAAAGTTACAATCAGTATTTAATCAAAGTAAATGATCAAGGGAGTAGACTTGAAAGTAAATTTTGGGTGATGGTATCTGACATTGGGAATATATCCCCACTTCTAAGGAAGAGTGGAAACTGACAAGTCCATCACTCAGAGATTGGGGTCAACCAATAGGTTATGTTTGCTGGTGTCACTCATATTGTGCACCCTGCTAGCTGAAATAATCCAAACAAGATCATAAACATGGAATTAATAAGTAGCCTCAGCAAAAAAATATATACACAAACACAGACCACTGAGCTGATAGCATGTTGCTTGCAACTTTTCAATAGAGTTTCTCATAAAAACGTGTTTTCCAGCATCTTCAGAACACAAAATGCTGAGAAATCAGGAAATACCACCATGGGTTTTAGCTTCCTATACAAATGTTCAATCTGTAATTAATCTGAATGACTACAGAAATCATAGTTTCTAGTAGTTTCCTAAAAAGTGTTTGAGAGTAGAGGATCACAGCTGGTGGCATTCAACCCTCTAAAGATCAGCCAGTGACTGCTTTATGGAGAGGAATGTGCCCTGCCAGAAGTAATCCCATAATCTGCAATGAAATTCTCCACAGATTTCAGTAGTTTACTCTTCTCCCTGTGTCTCTTGTATTGCCTTCACAGCTGGTGGGTCACAACACACTCAGCAACAACCTTAATGGTGACACAGCAGTTGAGGAATATAAATATTTAACTTGATCTTGTCATAACACAGGGAGAGATATAGAGACATTTATTAGACTTACTGTGTTATTCTGATCTTAAAGAGAAATGCAAGAGCCTTTCTGTCTACTGGCCTTTGAAATTTCACTGTAAGGAAGGCTAAAGTTTAGAGATTTGCCTTTTTGTTTTGTGTGGAAATCAAAGTTCATTTATTAGGCCTTCACTCAGTCCTAAAAATCAGCATTTTTCTGTCACAGGTGATTCTCAAAAAAATTCTATGAGCCTGTTACAATGCTGGAACATGAATGTGTGGCCACAGATATTCATGTTTTACATAACAGGCTCTATGTCAGCAAAACCCCACCGACAGCAGTTCAGAGATATAAAAGCAGGAGGCAAAGGAAGACAAGATCTTTCTGTAAACTCACCTGTGCCCACCACATCAGACTCAGCACCACAGCACTGCTCAAGAACACCTGGCTGGCTGTGGCTGAGAGAGGCTTCCTGCAAGGGCTTCATTCAAGCTCTACCTCTGCTCTGATGCGAAGCCCAAGAGGTGGCTCGAGCTGTGTTACTGGTGCTTAGAGTGCAGACTGATGCAAAACATTGTGAGATTCTTCAGTTACCACAAAAAAGGACAAGTCCATGGGAGCAGCATATTAAAAAAGCAAACAAACAGCACTTGTATGAAAAGACAGCTATTTTCTTCCTTCTGTTAAAAAAAAAAAAAAAGCAAACAAAAAACAAATAAAATAAAAAAAAAACCACAAACAACGAAAAACACACAAAAAACCCCAAAATCAAAAACAAAACAAAAACAAACAAACAAAAAACCCAAACAAAAACAACCAACCTAAAATTCCAAACTAATTCCTGGGAAACTGCATATTAAAAAAGCAAACAAACAAGGGGAAATGTGCTGAAGGAAACGTGCATTGCAAGTTAGGTCTTCACACAGTTAGGAACATTGGACTTATTATTGCATCTGCGACCTCCACTGAACTCTTCTTAAACACAGATATTTATTACACAACTAACTTATTGTTTTAGTATATAATTTATTTGTTGTTGCTATCTGTTAATTTTAAAAGGACAGAGAGAAAAAATTGAGAGTGGTCACAAAACAAGGCAGTGGCAGACATTCAGCCACTGGCTTAGTCTCCCAATAACCAAACCAATGCTTGTGCACTGCTCTGATGCCCTCAGGTAGTTGCTTTAATAAAATCACCAATAGATTGCTTGCATTGCTTTATATTTTTTAGTTATTATTTTTTGGATGCTCCCAACTATCATGTGTATGTATGTTGGGAGTCTCCTGCTTTCAATCACCTGTTCAGCATTGCTCATGGCAGAAATGGAAGCAGTGAGGTTTGCCTATAAGCTCAGGTCTTGCAACTAAAAATGTGCTAAAAGAAAGAAAAAGTCATCAGAACAAACAAAAGGACTTTATTTGAAGTCCATTATTTGAAAAATGTGACAGATCATCAGAAAATAAAAAATAAACCAAAAAAACCACACCAGTTTTAGTTCAAAGTGCAACTGTCAAGTAAAGGCAACATGTGGAAACAATTTAAAAATAAGATAATGCAATAAATGAGAAGGTTGGAAATATGTTTTGTGATTACTCTCTAATTAAATGGTTGATAGGGGAAGCTGAAGTTATCAAACACTAACTAGAGTTAAAAGGGCCAAAGAGAGGATGAAAGAGAGGGTTTTTAAGTGTATCAGGAACAAATTAAATGCCAGTAACAGTAGAGGCAGCGTGCTTCTAATCTCTCTTTGGGAGCAAGCACGATGATGCACTGAGATTGCATGAGGATGACAAACTTCTCTCTGAGCCTGCAGTGGTTCAGACAATGTGAACCAGCAGCAGGTCTGGATAACGTTGATTTTGGCATCTTAAAGTGAAGCTGATGTGGTTTCTGGTTCCCTGATGTTTCCTTTTAATCTCACAATACTGGGGAAATTACAAATGACTGGAAAAATGTTAATTCTCTGCCAATAGCTGCTGAGGACAAACAAGACAATGCAAAGATAGGCTCAAAGCCAACCAGCTGCTTGTATGAAAAAGAGACACATCAATAAATCAACAATAAGGCTCAAGGCTAGGACTGCAATTAATGACCATTAATGACATGTTAATATGAAAATAGCTCTTATCTAACAAAACTGATGCTTTGTATATGGCAGGGAGCTGACTGATTAAGCAGACTTCATAGCTTGAACATACTCTACATATTTTAGGCTTTTAGTAGCACATAGTATTCTAAATAAAATAAGACAAAATATGCCCTGGACAACACTAAAGCACAAACATTAATGGATTAAAGAACCACTTAACTGATAGCTATCAATGTATTTACTTTTTATAGTGAGTAGATTCCATCAAGCAATAGATCTCCTAGTGGATTTCACAGAGGTTGGTCCAAAACCAAATTTTTATTGCACCTTTGTCTTCGAAACTAGAGCTTCCCAATGAGAGAAAGATTTAATAATAAATATTTTAATATTTATTAATAATATTTATATAAAT
>VXAU01000920.1:917137-936693 GCA_013399695.1 Formicarius rufipectus | reverse complement strand
AAGTAAATGTAAATGAGTGAAAGTGGCAGCTGAGTCATAGAAGCATGGACCAATGCAGACCTAAAGGTGATATTGGATGCACAGATGAATTTTAACCTTAAGAATGATGCTGAAGGGAATGACATCACTGATGTGATAATCAGACATATACAGAGGAGGAAAGTGAGTAAGCGAAGGGGTGTAATTTCCACCTGGTTCTGTAGCAGTGGTGTTCACTTAGAGCACTACATCTTGGCCTGATAACCCTGTTTTTAGAGACACGCTGAAAAATTATACAGGAAGCACAGAAAAGCCACAGCAAAACCCCAAAACTACAGGGCTGAAAGAAAATATCTCACAATGAAATAAGTTATTAGAAAATCTGGCTTCTATAAATTATTAGGTAGGAAGAAAGAGGTGCTTCTTGGAGGCACTGAGAAAACATAAAGTGAAGTTGCACAGAAAACAACAGCTAACAGTTAAAATGAGTTGAGCTTAAGGTGGAGGCAAAGTCTACCAGTCTCTCCAAAGGGAGACTGATTAGGTCATTGAAACAAGTCATCAAGAGGAGTGGTGGCAGCTCAGATTCCTGCTGTTTCCAGCCATGGTTGGATGCTTTCCAAGATAATCCTGTTGATCTGATGCATAATCTGATGCATGATCTGGTGGCAGGCAATTGTGTGATATTCTGTGACTTGAAAATCACAGGATGCAAGAAAGGTGGTCTTAAATCCTATAAAAATGGCCCTACTCTGAGCTGCTCCTAACACATATCAAACTGAGATTTTAGAGCCCACTGCATTAATGTGTGTAGGCTTATCTTCTTTTTTAACACAGGATTATGAAGCAGGATATATGAGTTCCTCAATTTTTCTCTTTTCTTTTTGACATCTTTATTTATTAATAGTAATCAAGCATGTCAAGCATGGCTTGTACCTCAGACTCCCATGTACATATACCCACAAGTGAGTCATTTCCTCATGGAATAAACAAACCAAATCCAAACTCCAAAGCCATGCAGTTCCATGGAAGGGTGACTTCTGCAGATTCCCACAGAAGTCAGTAATTACGTTTGACCTCACATAGTACACATCTCCATCTGTATATGACCAAACCTACCCCGCCCTTCATGGTCAAACTTTGAGCAACCTGGTCTAGTCAAAGGCATCCCTGTCCATGGGCAGGGTTTGGAACTAGGAGGTGTCTTCCAACCCAAACCATTCTATGATTCTATGTCTCTCTGACTCAATGGAGAACCAACTAACAGCAGCACCCATGGGGTTGAGGGGATGGTTCATCTTCTGCAGTACCCACCTGTGTGTAGGTGGATAAACTAAACCATAAAGTCCACTGACTCAACGGGCTGTGATGGCACACCAGACAGCAAGCTCAGGTTTGCCTACTGCAATGTCAGATGAGATGAATACACTTCTGTTGGTCCTACAGATCTTCCCTGTTGCGGAGTGGTTTGATATGAGTAGCATATAGGGCAAAACTGAGTACACTGCTCTGGCCTATGTTGCAATTACTTTTATTTCACATGGTAAAGAAAAGTAGATGTCTCTGCTTCCTTAGGATAAAGCCAAACAAATTACTTCAGTACATGCATAAACTGCACGTGAAGGACTTCATCGCGTAGGAACTTTGGCAAAGTTGGGGAAAGATGGGTTTACATTTCTATCATTGTACAACTGTTTCAGATGAAAAATTATTTTAAAAAATTGAACATTTTACATTGATGCAGGTCTACCTCTAAGTCACTTATTTCTTTCCCTCATTTAATCATGGATCTAAGGAGCAGCTCCCAGAATTCATGCCAACTGCACATGATAATGTGATGATGTAACATAATTTCCTCTCCATGGTCCATATGTGCTAAGACAGAGACTATGCAGATATGCTATATTTATAGGATAATGACAATATTTCCTAAAACAACTCAATTTTTTACTGCTTGTGCTGGGCTCCAAGTCATTACTACATCTTTCAAGTAGTATTTCCCTAACCTCATGATTAGTAGGGTGAGTGCAATGAAGTAATGCAAGGAATTACTCAAGATCAGAGTCATCTATATCAAAAGTCCAATTTTTTCTGTTTGCAAAGAGAGAATATGGCAGTGACATAATGTAGGGTTGACCTTAGACCAACACATACAACATGAGGGGGATATTCATCTCTGCTACAGGTACTCAGGCCCAATGGAGGGGCAGCTATCAACAGGGTACTGCTCTCTACCAGAGTGCAGCTGGAGGAAGGCTTTGCCTGGAGCCCAAATGCAGGATCTCAATCTTTTATCCAGTGTCAAATTTGAGTCCTGGTTCGATCCCAGGGGCTACTGGGAGAAAAGACTTTTGCTGTTGCCTCCAGTGCTGATTCCTGTCAGCCACTCCACAGCAGGTATGAAAAATGCACAGCACACAGAAAGAGCAGCCTGAGGATTTGCTGAGAGCTCAGCCCTTCTTCATGTGCAGGCACAAAGCAGTCTCCAGACATAAATTTTATAATCACCTTCAGTTCATAAAAAGGTGTATGCAAACATGATCAGCTGTAACCTACCTCTAGCCCTGAGCCCACCTCAGTGTGAAAAGTTGGACTGTGTGATCTAGTATCCCTTTGGGCATTATGCCTATAGTTTTAAGGGTTATGCCTTTCATATAACAGAAATTACTCTGTAAATGTTGGATTCTCCAGGGAACTCCAACTCCTTTATGTAGCTTTGGGGAAGTAGAGCAATTAACTGCTTTAGCCTGCTTTATAGCTGCTTTGTGTCCCTGGGGCAGTGCTAAGGGGTTTGATGCATTTTCTTCTGCAAAGCCCAGGGCATGCTAATGGTGAGTGTAAGAATAGATATTCTCACCTGGGACAAGGTAACAAAAACAATCATGCCCAAGACCCTTCCAGAGACCCCAAGCACACTGAAGGGCACTGGGTTTAGCATTAGCCAAGGAAACAAAAACATATATTTTATGAAGTTTTCCATATAATTTGCCAAATGTCTCACTTCCAGGTAAGAATGGGTACTGAAATGCTGCTGGATGTACAAGAACTAGCACGTGTGTGGTTTAATGGACAAGCTGTGGAAAAAACTGTATCATCGGGAGCTGGATTTGGGATTTATATGCCCACTACAAATTCGTGTTCCATCCTGTAATAATATTTCATTATCCAGCCAGCCTGCAGCTCAAGATCATGAAAAGTTCATGCACACGAAACATCTGTTTTATCATTCATGACAATAACTCAAACAGCTGATAATTTACTCCAGCACTTTCTTCACCACGCTTCTCCACAGGAACATACAGTGGAAACAGCTATCCCTCAACAAGTACTTGCAGCTCCCAGGGGAGATGACACAAGAAATGCTTGTTGGCTTGTTGGTGTGGATCTGTTGCCATTTTGACTTTTTGTAGAGGAAAAGAGCTAAACTTTTGAGAAAGATGGGAGAGGACTCATGCAGAGTGGTGTGTGCCTGAAACCATTTAACATCCTATTTCTCTTCAGAATTCCCATGCCTCAGTTTTCAAGGAGAGCATAAGAAAGAGACATCTGTAATTGAATACAGAGGGCTCATACCTTCTGTCATTTGATGGCACAACTCTGTTAGCAGCTGCTTCTCAATCCAGAGCTACACTGTGGTTTCTCTTTGCTCAAAGAAGCAATGATCCTAGAATATTTCTTCTTAGCAACCCCATGCTGGTGAAAATGAGTTGGTGGAGGATCCTGGTTTCCCCCCGTCTCCAGACTCCATGCATCAGACAGACGGTCTATGAGGACATACAAGGAGTAGAGACTAGGTCAGTTTACTAAAGATGCCTATAAGAGAATTGCTGGAGCACCTAGGAGCAAAATCATAAAGGCCAAAGCACAAAATGAAACACAACTAGCAAGGGACATGAAAGGTAGCAAAAAGCTTTCTATTAATATTACAGCAGAAGGAAGAAGATGAAGGAAGAAGCTGGTCCTTCACTTAGTGAGGAAGAAAAGCTGATGATGCCTGGAGGACCAAAGAGGTTAATGCCTTTCACCTTTCAGCCTTCACTAAAAACGCAATGAGCCCATGACTACCGTGGTAACACCAGTGAGTGGGGAGGAGCAGTTCAGTCTACAATAACCAAAAGGCAGGCTAAGGGATTTCATTGAAAAGACTTTTTTTTTTGTTTGTTTGTTTCAAATGGCAGAACTGACAAACGACTGTTTTGAAAGATATGTGAGATCCAGGAGGAAGAGAAAAAGGCAGATATGGGTGTGTGGTTCCGGAGGAAAAGGAAGAGCGAGGGAATTATTAACCAATGAGTGTACTGTCAACACCTAAGAAAACATTCAAACAAGTAGAACAAACCATTTATGAGTATTTTGAAGATCAGAAGGAGCTTAGCAACACCATGACCTGTTTTGTTTAAAACCAAATCATGATTAAAAGAACACCTGACTTGTGAAAGATCTTTAAGATATGAAAGAATATGTACTATAGAAGAAGATGAAGTTACTGTGGTATGATATCACCTTGACTGTAGTAAGACTTTTATCACTATATCACATGAACTTTGCTCAAGTGAGTTGGGGATCCAACCCAGATTCAACCCTGTAGTGTGTTTGGCTATCTGGCAGGATTGTTATTCTCAGGGGGAGTTCTCTGTGCTGCTCTCTTGTCCTGGAGGAAAAGCTGGAGTGGGGCTTTGGAATATGGCCTAGGCTCATTCAGGAGCTTTCTGTCTTAAATAGCAGCACGTAGGAGCTACATCTGCTGAAGGTGCAAGTCAGGTTTGAAGTGAAAAGATCACAAATAGTTCCTATGAAATAATTCATTCATAAAAGTGTTTAGGACAACAGCAGGCACGGGTTTGGTTCAGGGTTCTCAGTTGTATTAACAACACTGACTTACTATTTTCTCCAAGGATGCAGTAAAGGATTGGTGCGTATTTGTCATAGGAAAACATACAGAGGAAATAGCAGAGAGGGAGAGAAGCCAAGCCCTGCAGGTTGCTGGTCCTGCCAGGGCATATCTGAGGGAGGTTCCTGCTGCTCTTGGCACTTTGTTGCTTTTGTCAACCATTTTATGCCATCAGATGCAAGTGATGTTACAGACATCCTCCCTCTTCTGCTGCAGTGGTGACCAGACTTGCTCTCACAGATGTGAACAACAGGGTTGTGACCATTCAGGTGATGCCTGTTTGGCTCAGCAGTCATTCCCTTCAGTGGGAGCAACCAGCGTGGTGGGAATAGGTGGCTTCCTGCAGAAGTAATCTAGGTCATGAAGAAGTAAATGGGGAGTGAACTCCAGCAAGTGTAAAGAAGGGGTCTCAGTCTAGTTCAAATGCTAGCCTTGGTTTGGAGTACCTCAAAAAGTACAGGGAGACTGAGAAATTATGGTGTCTGACAATGGGACAACTGGGAAAGAAGAGACTCTAGTGGAGATATGTATGCTGTCTGTAAACTCATTAAATGCTTCAATGAAGAACAAAGAACAGAGTTTTTTCCAGTGTCTCCAAGGAACTATGGGCCTTCACTGCAATAGGAGAGATTTAGAGTAGAGATTAGGCTTAACTTTCTAACTCTCAGGAGAGGGAAGACCTGGAACAGGTCACTACGGAGTGGATAGAGGGAAGCAGCCTTGCTCCCTGGAGGCAAGGTTAGAAAAGCATCTGTCAGGAAGAGTTTAGCTAATGCAGTTTGTGCCTTGGGGCAGGGCAGACATGAGAGGAACCCTTTAGTCTGTTCCAGTCCTCTTATTGTGGCTCAGTTATATTCCTTTGATTCTCTCTCCCTGCTATTTTATTTCTTCAGGTCCAGAGCCTGGTCTCTAGAGGCTCATGGCTTTGACCTTGCTCTCAGCCCATGTCTTTCCCTGCACCAAAACAAGCCTGGAGTGCTGAGGCAGAAGCGAGGTTGTGATGGCTCCCACCTGAGGAGGTCCCCTGCCAGGAGCTGTACTCCATCACTGGAACCCTGAGGGAAGCCAGCCCTCTCCATCACTTATGGAGTCACTTGCCCCAGGCACATTTCAAGGACTCTGACCCAGGATATGGTGAGTAAATAAAGCCAAGAGGCTTTTAACACATGAAAGTTCTCCCAACCTGTCCGCCTTGTAGTCTCAGCAGCCATCTCAAGCCTTGAACATGTCAGAGATTTTTTTTTGTGAGGTGCCCCCGGAGGTGACAGAAGATGAAGACAGCACTCCCCACTGCACAAAGAAAAGGGTGGTTTTCCTGGGAAACCCCTCACCTCCATGGCCTGCAACAACCTGAAGCAACTGAAAATAAAGGAACTCTCCACCCAGCAAGGGCACGGAGGTGTCTCAGTCACTGTGGTCAACTGGGCATCTTCCTGGCTCCATGGAGAATCCTGCTCTGTGCAGTGCAGTCAGTGCAGCCAGCCAGCCCTCAAGGACAGCCACCAGGAGCCAGGGAAGTCATGCCAGAGAAACTGAGACTGAAAAAGTGAACAGATAAAACTGCAAAAGGCAGCAGAAAGGCTCTGGCAAATTGAGATAGACCTTAATGGTCAAAGGAGGCCACTTTTTTTTTTTCTTGAAATTCCAGTTTCTTCCTTTAAAACTGAGAACTTTTATTTGTTCTGAGAGGTGTTTCTGTGAGATGCCCCAAAGGACGATCTGAGAAATGTGGGTCATGTTGTGATACACTAAACAGAGGTCAGGGAGTCAGTGAGTGGGCGTAATGGAAACCAGCCTGCATGGAGCTGAAGGACCCACAGGATCAGGGGGTGGCTTCACTACAGCTAAAAAGGGTTCCCACTGTATTGCAGCCTGCACACATTATCCAGGGATTGAAACCATGTTATGACAGGCCCTAAACAACAGTCCTGAGCTCTGGAAAAGTGAAGACTACATGTAGTAACTCAGTAGAAAGGAACAGTTAATTAAAAGTAGATGTAGGAGAGGGAACACAGTGAGAAAGACCCTTTGATTCACTGGAATCAGACTCAAGTGCTCAAGTCAAGATGGTCTCTTGTCAAGTAAGGAGTGACAGTGCTCTAATGACAACATTAGAGCAGAAAATTTCAAGCAGAATTTGGAACATGGTGGAGAGTTTACATTTTTGGCATCTAATGGTGCTACTAATGTGAAATTGAGTTCCAATTCACAAATAATATGTGTAACAGTCTCAATGAAACTGATTGCTCTTCAGGGTTGATGGATTTACAGGCTGCAATTTTAGCTTTTCTTTGTTAAAAAAAAACACAAACCATCCAAACAAAAAAAATGAAAACAAACCAGAAACTATGCTGGCCTCAATTTTTGCTCAGTGTGGGGGATACAGGATTTACCCTCTGTATGTTTTTCTGTATCTTAAAACCTGCAATAACTACTGCAGCTGCAGGACCACAGTGTTGTGCATCCCATCTGAAATCTCACGTAGTGTCCCAAAATATGTCCCCATTGTCCAAATTTCCTTTGGGAAGCCTGTCCTGGCTGAACATGTTCACCCCAGCAGTTCCTCATGGACTCAACAACTTTGTGTGAGATGAAAGGGAGATGGACCAAAGCCACTGTAAAGGGAATAAAGTAGTGCCAGAACTCATGAAACCATTTTTTTCACTTGAGGAAGAAAAGCATTTGCTGTATCATCATGAAGACATCAATGGCACTCACCTTATCCCTGAGCATGCGGGGTCAGTGTCTTGCTCCAGTCTGTTCTTCTCCTTTTCCCTCAGGTTGAATACAAGTCCATATCATTCCATCTGCTCCAAAAGGCTGGCAGGAGGAAGAGAAAGTTAAAAATAAGCCCAAGATGAAGCAGTGATTACTCTGTGTTGTGCCCTCAGTCTAGAAGGGGGTGGAAAGTTTTATCACACAAGACAGAGATGGAAAAAGGTAGAACTGACCACCAGGATCAGAGCTTGGGGCAATGATCTGCTCTGGGAACCCAGGTGTTCCTGGGTTCCCCCTGTGCCCTGTTTCCTTTCTTTGCATCAGGATTGTTGTGTTGCCAAACAATGGTGCTCCAAATGAAATTAGGAAGCAAAATCATCATAATGCTCCAAGTTTGTAAAACTGATAATGAACATTGGCAGACATCATGGTGAACACCCTCCAGAGCATGGAAAAATAGTTAATTATCTTCATTATCATCTTTTTTTTAAATGCATCAGACGCAATTATCAATGGTAATACAAACATGCATATCCTGAATGCTATCCATAGGTGAGACCTCCTTCTGCTGAGGTCTTTAAAAGAGCTCATATCAGCAGGCCCTCAATCTATTCATCTTCATGAGGCAGAACTCCTCTATTTCCACTGAAAAGTGACTGTATCTTTGCACGTTGAAATCATCCAGGAGAGAATTTAGAATAGACTTAATGTTTTAT
Organism: Formicarius rufipectus; assembly: GCA_013399695.1. Taxonomy (NCBI): domain Eukaryota; kingdom Metazoa; phylum Chordata; class Aves; order Passeriformes; family Formicariidae; genus Formicarius; species Formicarius rufipectus. Next base: position 928,389 of record VXAU01000920.1, on the reverse strand, counting down.
TTCCTAAGGTGGTACCATGAAAATGGATACCTTGGTTTTCACCCTTTTTGCTTTTATAACCAAGACTAAACTAAGGACAAATATTATCATGAGATGGGAGGAGAGAAAGTGTAAATCAGTGCATGCAAGAAGTAAAAAAATATGATAACTTGAGAGCATGTGAACTACATGAGTCTAAAATAACAGTATTGCTGTGAGGACTACATCTATAAAGCCACTTTCCCCACAGATTTGTGTCTGGTGGCTGACTGCAAACTCCAGTTGAAGCTGTTTTCCTGCTGTTGCCTGTCTGAGAGGTCTCAGCTGTGTGGCTTCTCTGCCCTCTAATAGTGTGTGATAAACATTCCTCTTTTCCCAAAGGTTGATACTTCTGTGGCCTCTCTCATCTTCCTTGGAGCCTCCTCTCACAAAGTACACAGGATAGTGATCATCAGTGTATCCACCTTTCTGAAAATTTGGCTTGATTTTGCCAAAAAGGCTCAAAAATTACTGCGAAGGCAGAGTCAGACAGACATGAACATGTACAAAGTGATTGCATAAGCTCCATTTCCCCAGGAAACACAGACTGAAAGCAGCTCTGTTGAAAGAGAAACGTTTACTAACCAAATACCACAGGAAAGTTTGAATAAAATGTTACCAGAGTTAGAATGCCGAATTTGGATACTCAGGTCATGGAGGGAAAATATTTGGTCCTCCAATAGTTCATGTTTCAAACAGGTTCAATCTCTTGGGGATCTATTCATAGCTTTTCTAAACATCTCATAAGGTTTCATGATTATTTTCTTTAATAAAAAATATGATTTGCCTGCATTTATTAACAAAATATTTTCAAAACAACACATGAGCTAGATGAGTAGACCTACTTTTCAACAGAAAAATAAACCTATCTCAGACAGGAGATGGTTTTGTTTATAGACATCATACTTTTTGTACATTTAATGCAATTTTTTTTGGTTGTTTTGTTGGTTTTTTTTTTGTTGTTGTTTTCTTACTTTCTTTCTTTTTTTTTTTTTTTTCCTTCCCCGCTTAAGCTATGTATAATCTAACCCAGTCTTGGAAATCCACAGACATATTTAGGGTGCTGGGAAGCCTCAGTGTGTGCCTGAAAAGATAAAATCTGAGTCCAGTGTTACCTAGACTAGAATTTCCAGGAGAACAGAGATTTCCCACCTTGTATAGCCAACTGCATCCCAGAGTCCAGCGAACATTGTTGGACTAGTGAGAGGAAAGGTGCAATGCTGTGGGCATTGATCTACACAACAGAATTATTCTATACATACACAATATGTATGGACATTATCTACAGTTGGTGACATAATTTTTTTGGAGCATGTCCTGAAATTGTCCAGGAGACCATGATATAAAGCCAATCCACCTATGACGAGATCAGGCTGTGCTGCTTCAGGAATGTGTGTATTCAATCGATATTCAATATATTCTCCTCTCTTTTCCTGGGCATCAAGAAAAACATCTGCAGGAGGTAAACCCAAAGACTAATTTCTCCCCTGCACTTCCTTCATGTGTTCAAATAGTTGAACTAATATTTATGAATAATGCATTGAACCCATAAAAGTCAGAAATCAATATAACTCCAAGGACTTAAACCAGCTGAACTTCAGACTCAATAAGTGTCATTTACTCAGCCTCTTTTATTGGTTAGTAAATATTCTGTCAATCTTTATTTCCAGAAGTTTACTTTTCCAGGCAAGGATTTATCAGAGCCTGTTTATATTTCTGACAGGTTCCTCAGTCATTGTGGTCTGTTAATTTTGGGTGTTAATTATCCTCAGAGCTTGATATCTTGTTTGTGTACTGGGTTTGTGTTTGGGGCTTTTTTATTAGTATGATTTTAGCCTTTTTTTTTCCTTATGCTAAATTCTGTTTGAAAGCTTTAATTAAGGGATCGATGGGTTTTTGAGTGCAGATACTGAGATAGTCAATTGCTCAGGAAAAACGCTGGATACCCTGGAGTGCTGTTACTGCTGTTGCAAATACCTGGTACTGGTTCAAAACCATCAGAATATGTATTTTGGCCACATAAATGTCCATCAGGAAATTATGAGAATTTGAGTACAAATGAACACAGCAGTCAGGCCATTTCTATTGAGGACAATGAAGAAAATACAATATGTTACTGTCATCAGTAACTGAAAATCTAATATAACATATCTTTGTAAATAGGCATAAAATTCTACAATATTTCTCATGAGAAAGTAGAGAAAATGGCATTTTAATGATTTGGGGTTTAGCTACTGCCATTGACACTGTTACATTTTTGCTCACAGTGGAACAGATGAGCTGTTGTCAGACTGATCAGTACTGCTGAAATTAATGTAGTCACACAGATTGACACCACCAGAAGACCTGTCCTAATAAATCTGAGTTTATTTATGGCAGATGAAACCACAGTAATGTCTCCCCAAAGGCAATACTCTCACTTGAATGGTGAGAATAAATTGTTTCAGCTGCATGAATGAATTAAATATTGAATGTTCTATTTTTAAGACTTATCTGCCACTCTTCCCAATATTAGGGGAACTGGTTTATACCAGATCTTTGGAGAAATGAACCTTTAGTCCTGTTTTACCTGAACCAGCTGATTTTCTATTTAGCTGTTGGGTGTATGATCTGCCTCACAAGCATGAGGAGCGCAAACCACACAGCATGGTGTATACTTAGTCATTGAAACCTGGGCTGAATAACAGTCCAAGGTAAATCTCTTCATCTGGCATTTTTAAAGGGACTGAGGGAATTCAGTGGTGGATTTGCCACATTCACTCCTCACTGGTACCCTCTGCATCTCTGTACCAGGGATACAAGGCTGAACAGGCACAAAGGAGCATTTGGGTTTCTATCCACACTGTGTTTCCCATCCATTTTCTTTTTTTGGAAAGCCTGTTTAGACAGCAACAGTTTGAGTCCTCCTGTGGTACTGCAGCTTCTAACACTCTGTGGTGTCAAGTCTCATCTGCAAAGACCAACATCTCTGTGGAAATGAGATATTCACCTGTGTTGAAGTGGGGTTGCCTGAGCGTTCAGATGCTTGATGTTATCAAGAGTCAGATCAATCAGATGTTTTCATGTTCTTGTTTCCAAAGCTTCTTTGATATTTCAAAGGGTCGGGCTGATGTAACTTTCCTTCACATTACCTAATTATTAATAACAGCATCAAAAATAAATTTGACTATTATTCAGTATTCAGTTGGCACAGTTTGACTTGCCCACCTCCCCTTCCATTCCAGTATGTCCTTCCTGAATCCAGCTTTCCTGCTGATTGAAAGGGGTGCTTCCTCCATCACTCTGCCATGGAGAAAAGCAGAAGAAAATACACCCTATTAGGAAACTAACACATCTACTTGTTTGAAAGTCAGATTCATGACTCAGCCTTCGCCTTTTATGTATCAGGAAATTCCAAGGTGTTCTTTATTTGTTTCCCCCTCTACCTTTAGGCAGTCTGATCTCACTTATTACAAGGGAAATCCACTGCAGACAAGGAGCTATTCCTGCCACCCGTTTGCAAGAGAGAGCAGCACCCACCCTCCCTGAGCTCTCTTTCTGCTCTTAGTAGTCCCTGTGTTCTTTGGCTAGCTACAGCCCTCAGTAAAATTGTCAGACACATCAAACAGGATAAAATAAATCAATCTGTTTCTCAGTTTATTTATTCTAAGCAGACTGTAAAATGGAATCAAATTGAAAAACCTGTTTATGTGGCAGAGAGGCATAAGGGATGCATTGAAGGAGGAGTGCTATTAAAGTGTTAGGCTAACACAATTGAGCTGGCTTGGACTGGGGAATGCTACCTATTTCCAGTTCACTGAGGATGGCATGACTGCAAACTGATGGATAGTGACATTTGCAGACATAATGTCCATGGAATGTGAAAGGTAAAGGGACAAGTAGGAAAACTATAAAATTCAAGGTCCACAAAACCAATTAGACACAGAGAACTGTAAGCAATGTGGCTTCCGTGTTTTATTGAAGAGTCAGGAGTGATTTATGGAACCTTGTATGTTTACATGTTGGAAGAAGGTGCCAAACTCTCATCAGCCAAGCAGACATTGGCAGAAAGATGAAACCAGTAAACTCAGACTGAAAATATGGCACAAACTTTTAATAGTGAACGTAACTGAACTCATCAAACATGAAGTGGATTTTCCATTGTTTGAAGATCTGAAATGGAAGTCTTTGAACTAGACAGAGAAATGTATTTAGAACCACCATTTATTGGGGCCAGTACAAGACTCCCCAGGATCAAACCAAATGCAGAATTGCAATCATCTCTTTCAGCACTGTCATTCTTAGAGAAATCCTCACAGAAGCCAAAGTGTGGGCTGCTGCCATCACTGAGTTCAACAAGACCCTAAATATCCCTGTCATTTGAGATTTAATGAAATAATCTTACACCCAGTCACACCTCTAAGTGCACCAAAATGCCATATCCACACAGGAGTCACTATCAGAAAAGTTGCTGAAGAGGCTGGGTGTCTCAGCATCCCTGCCCTGGAGTTGCAGGCCCACTCCTCCTTCCCTGTCTTATCCAAGCTAAGACAGTGTGTGGTTTATGATTGCCACAAGACAAACTCAGAAAAAATGTGAGATGGGCTGTGGAGCTTCAAACAGCCAGATGTCCATAACTCAATGACTCCATCCTTGCTGACAAACTTGACCACAGCACACGCTAAAGAATTCACAGAGGGCAGTGAAATACGCAGTGGAAATAGTCAAAGAAAGTGAGATAACTAAATATTTTTTAAGAATAAAAAAACCCCAACAAACCAACACACTGCCATTTCTGATGTAATTTTTAAAGTGCTCCTTCCCTTAATGTTGAAGTCTGATAACCCAGGAGATTTGAGCTCTTGTTCCTCTCCATTTGCAAAACTGCTTTTGCTAGACCTACTACCACAGCTGATTCCTCTCCAAGCCATCAATCACAAATGTATGAGGTGTTAGCTATCAGTTTTACATCTGAGCCTATTATCCTAGGCTAATCCATCTAGATTCCCCTTCTTTTTTTTTTTTTTTTTTTTTTAAGAAGCTGTCTCACCTAGGTAAGAGAGATTACACTCTCAAAAAATGCTCCTTTTACTTCACAGAATCAGAATATGCTCCGTTGGAGGAGACCCATAAGGATCATTGAGTCCAGTCCTTAGCCCTGCACAGGGCCAACCCCAAGAGTCACACCCTGTGCCTGAGAGTATCATCCAAATGCCTCTTGAACTCTGTTACGCTTGGTGTTGTGACCACTTGGTGTTGTGAGCCTGTTCCAATGTCCAGCCACCATCTAGGTGAAGAACCTTTTCCTTATATCTAACCTAAACCTCCCCTGACACAATTTCAGGTTGTTCTCTCGGGTCCTGTCACTGGTCATCACATAGAAGAGATCAGTGGCTGCCCCTCCTCTGCCTCTCCCAAGGAAGTTGTAACTGCAATGAGGTCTCCCCTCAGTCTCCTCCAAGCTGAACACACCAAGTGCCCTCAGCTGCTTCACAAAGCATTCAGGTATTTGGACCCCAAAGTCAGGCACTCAGCAGAATCCACATGCAGATGAGCACCAGCTGGGTAGCAGAAAGACAGCAGGGTTCGTTCTAGGCTCCTCAGCAGAGAAAGAGAATCCCTGTGACTGAACATTGACAGTGTATGAGGAAGGATATGTGCTGGTGACAACAAGATGAGAGAGAAATACTGAGATAGAACGAGGTGGAATGAATGAATGAATGAATGAATGAATGAATGAATGAATGAATGAATGAATGAATGAGGAAGTGAGGAAAAGCAGAGAAGGATATAGAGGAGGGAGAACAGAAGCAGCCTTGGAGAAACATGACAGAAAACATGATCTGCAGCCTGGTCTTTAGGATTTTGAGTCCTGGGAAGGGACTGTGGTAGGAGAGAAGATGCTGGAGGAGGAAGACAGGATGTGTTACTTTCTTCAGTTTGCAGCCAATTCTGGTTGAATCATCTCCCAGAGCAGCCAAGTGTCCAGACTGTTACACAAATAATCTGATCCTTTAGACCTCCCTGATCCAGCTGGGGTGAAACCATTTAACTGGCCATGTCATGTCCCACAGCACAAAGGGATTGAAGTTGCTGTGAGAATAGGTATTATCGGAGCACAGATTCCTTGCCCTTCCCATCCCACCCACCATCAGCTACAGCCTTGAGCATTCAGCTGTGCCAAGTCTGGGAAGTGAACCCCACCACAGTACCAGCTCCCTAGGAAGGCTGGAATAGAACCTTAGGTTGGAAGCAACTTTAAAGATCATCTAGTCCCAACTCCCCTCCCATAGGCAGGGAGAGCTTCCACTAGATTGGGTTGCTCAAAGCCTCATCGAACCTAGCCTTGAACACCTGCAGGGATGAAGCATCCACTACTTCTGTGGACAACTTGTTCCAGTCTCTCACCATTCTCAAAGGAAATAATTTCCACCCAATATCTAACCTAACCCCACCCTCTTTCAGTTTATAGCCATCCCCTCTTGTCCTACCACTACATTCCTGCATCGAAGGTTTGCTCTCTTGTAGCCACTTCAGGTACCAGAAGGTGCTTTAAGGTCTTCTCAGAACCTTCTTTTTTCCAGACTGAAAAACCCCAACTCTCTCAGCCTTTCTTCATAGGAGAGATACTCCATCCCTCTGATCATCTGAGTGGCTTTTCTCTGGACTTGCTCCAACAAATCCACATCCTTCTTATGCTGGATGGCTGCTTAAGGTGGGAAACATGACCTGGCACACTTGAGTTCCAAGAGGTAACCGAAGCCGAGCAGAGGTTAAGGAACCTTCTCAGTTCTAGTTTGGTCATCAGAGTGTTCACCCACCCATTGCTGTCCAGCGTGTCACATCAAGCAGAAAGGTTTGCCTATTTTTAAATTTACCTTGACACTTCTTTTAGCCTCTGATTTAACTCTTGTGTTTACGAGCTGCAAATATGTTTAACAGGATTTTTCTTCCCTTTGCAAGCACCCATTTTCCTTATACTATTTCCTTATTCTATTTCAGTTTAACAATGAAAGAGACTTTAAATTCTTTCAAATTCAGATTTAGAAGAGTGGCAGCAAATACTAAACCTGTGCCTAGGTAAAAGGAGAAAAATGCATCAGAGATGCCCCAACAAAATTAGGGTATACATTAACAGGGATACAGGTGATCAGAGAGTTGGGGTGTGGGTTTCATTCCCATGTACCTGGACAATATTTGTTATGCCCATTTGCTGGCACAGGATAGAAGTATGATTGGGCCCAGGAGCTGATGCATACTCCTAAACACTCCACCAAAATCATGGAAGGGATGTGTGGCATTGCAGGGGATTGATTCATCTAGGGTTGGTCTGTAAACAGGAGAGTCCCAAGGGGACAGGCAGACTGCCTCCCACAGTGTGTGCTTGCAGGATAAATGTCCTTTTGCTCTTCTAATGAAGCCACTCTTAAAAAAAAAAAATAAAAAAAAATCAAATAAACATCTGTGCATATTTGTATACATGTCAGGTCATTAATTGGAATCAGTAAAGCCGGATCAAACATGACTTGCTGTATTAGCTACGTTGCAAGAGTCCGAATACCATGAGCAACGTGAGGGGTGAGTGCTGAGCATTTCGGAGCTGTGCTAAAATCGCGTGTTGGACCCCGGCACTGCAGCTTTCCCTTTAAGAGCCCTTTGGCTCACGGCGATGCACTGAAATGCAGGAGGTGGGACAACACCACACACAAAAATGAAGAAGTGAAGGCAGGAAAAGTTTCTCCAGAGGAAAAATGCAGGGCTTGTCCTTCACCGTGACGTCAGATCTGTCTTTAATAAAATCCCCAAAGAGCCAAGAGAAAAAGGCAGAGTGCCTAGGCTAGGTTGCCAGTTCAGGATTGCTCTGCATTCCCCAAAGTGGTGTTTTTGTTCGAAACGGCTCTCAATCTGGGTTCAATCAAATGTATTTAATCCCGGCTTCCAGGGATGAGGTGGCTTTTGCCCTGGATTCTAGCAGCAAGCAGCATTTTGCAGGTGAGTTTGGAAACTGCAGGAAAGACTTGTCTTCTGCAAACACACTTGGGTTTAATGTAGGGTGGGCAGGGAGAGCAGAGTGAGGTGCGTGTGAGAAGGTGGGCACTGGCAAGATTTGGAGAGACGAAAGATGTGAGAGCAGGGAAGGAAAGGAAAGGAAAGGAAAGGAAAGGAAAGGAAAGGAGCAGAAGTGTCTCTGAGTTGAGCTCTGCTCAACATCCAAGTGGATCTGCACAGAAGACTCTGTACGTTGATTGTTTTTCGGTGGCTTTTTNTTTTTTTTTTTTTAATTGATTCTAGTTCTGTCGTGGAGCAATAGAATGAGACAGAGATCCCTGGCGGCTGCCCGAAGCAGCCAGGCTGAGGCTGTGTCAGGGAAACGGGCTGGAGGGGACGGTGCCGGGACCGGGGCGGGGCGGGGGCTGAAGCCGGGCCGGGGCAGGGAGCGGGAGGTGCCGCAGGTGAGGAGCTGCCTGCGAGGGTGCAGGGCTCGTTCTCCCTCCCGATCTATCAGAGCTGCCCGCTTCAAGCATCTGCCGCTTTCCTTCCCCTGCTCTTTGGAAAGACCTGTCCGGGGAAGTCGCTCATTTCCCAGAGGTGCTGGCGTTTTGCTTTGCTTTTCCCGGTGCGTGTTCGCAGTTTGGGTGGAATTCCAGGGAGAGAGGAAATCTCAATGTCCTGGACTGAGAGTTGCCTTGGGAAGGGGTGAAGGTCCGACGGGAGCGGGCAGCTCCTGTCCCCGGTGGGGGAGCGCTCCCCTGTCCCGCATTCCGGGGGCAGCGCCGGACGACTCGGGGCTCAGGGAGCTGTGGGGGTCCCAAGAGTGAGAGGGATGTTAGGGACCCGTTTGGGCTACCCATCCTGAGGCCGGGGAACTCCCTGAGCCAGACACGTGCAAGCTGTGTCTGAGCATCCCCCTACTCGGAGTGAGGTGACATCAACTGCTCTGCACAGGGGATTTTGCTGGGCAGGGCTGCCAACATCAGGGGTTGGTTTGTGTGTTTCGAGATAAAGCGACGCTTTAAGACAGGAAAGTAGCGCTCGTGGTGTGGCACACCAGGCACACCTGTGCGACAGCAGATGGCACAGCAATAAGTCCTGTGTGAATGTTAAGATGCACTGATAATGGGGCCTTTTCTAGAAAAAATACCCACAACACAAAACTAACAACAAACAAACTGCACCTCCTGGGCTTTCCGAGGGAAGTCGGGTCTTACCACAGCAGATTTTTGTCCAGCAAGTGAAAAATCACACAGAGGGAGTCCTCCCCAAACACTGTTATTAGAGAAGGTCTGTGTGAGCCTTGTACATTTTACAGTGGTCGTCCTGGGTTCCCTTGGTATCAGAGGGGTTTGTAGAAAGAGCTGCTGTAGCATGAAAATATGTGTGTGTGTCTGTGCATGCAGCCACACGTGTCTGCTGAGGGGGCGAGGAAGGGAGCACAGTCCTGATATCCCTAGCAGCATGTTTGCTCAATGAGTTTATAAAAGGAGTTCAAAACAGTAACCTAAAAAGAGTCCTGGGTCTCAACAGTACCAGTTCAAACTCTCCATTGAATTGAGCAGGTGAAGCTGTGCCTTCCTGATGCCAAAGAGCTGTCACCTCCTGAACACATCCACAGGGTTGGACCTGAGAAAGTTGCACTCAGAAATCAGAGAGTAGGGACAATTTTTTCCCCAGTAATGAACTGGCTTTCTCTGGGTCTTCTCCACACCTGAACTGGGATGTGATGGGGGGTTGGTAGGCTGATTTCTGTCCAGCACACATAAGGGAGTGGGGAAACAGGGATGAAAGCTGTACAGCATAGATTGGTGAAAGGGGGTAGGGACAGAGCAACTGAGAGGTAGTACTTGTCTATGCAATACTTAAAGGACTTTCGGAAGAAGAGCAGGCTTAGTTTGATCTAATTAAGGGGGACATCTAAAGGAACAAGGAATACTGCAATTAATGTGGGATATTGTGAATATTTAACTGGCATGGCTCCCCTGCTCATGAGATATATTAGCAAAGTCTTAACAGATGCGTGCTGGTAAAGCTCTAACACTGCTCCATCTCATTATCTTTAGTGTTCATATTTACATATGTGGCATATTTACATAAGTGGCATATTTACAATAGTGATAAAGGTATTTTCAACACTGCAGAAACATCCATGATGTAGTAGTATCATATCAATGTGCATATTGTGCAAAGCCCTGTGGCTCCCTGGGGACTTGTCACTCTTCACATATATGAAGAGTTATAGACAGAAAAAGCTGCTCCACTGGAAAAGAGTAGGGTTGACTATCTGGGATATACATATGCATGCTCCAGGGAGAAAACCAGAGGAGTTAATATGGGAAGGTCAGACAGGTCTCAAAAGGTGATTCAGAGGTGATGGGCTTGTGAACTAAAAATTAACTGAGCATAGCTGGAATTTCAGGCATAAGTTTTCAAACATTTCTTAAGAGTCCTTTTTTTTTTTTCATAGATATAAGGCAGAGACCATGGGAGCCCAAGCCCTGACAACTAAGATGAGATTCCTCACAGCCTGAGTCATTTATGCAGCAAGGACATTAAGGCTGGATGCATCAGCCCCTTTCAGTTTTGCACATTGAGGAATCAGAGCCAGGATCTTCAGCCTTTAGTCCTGATGACTCAGAAGATGTGAGACCACTTGTTCAGATGAGACAAAATGTCCCAAACCAGGGTGATGGTTAGAAAAACAATTCTGCACTTTGTAGAAAGTTAGATAGAAAGAAGAGCAATAGAGGTTTCTAAGACCTTTGAAGTGGAGAAATGGGTGGTGTGTGGACCTAAAAAATTAAAATAAATAATAATAGCGTGAATGCAAACCTGCATACTTTTCCCCAAATAGTGGAACAGTTGCTATTCATCACATTAACTAATAGGCAGGTGTTGACTTACTAGTTGTGATGGCAGTCATGGTATACAAACACCAGGCTTTTGGCTTTGGTGGGTGGTGGAGGAGGGAGGAGAAAGTTGTTGAAAGATAGTTTTATATAGGCATCATCTCCTTTGTGGGAATCTTGTTCACTAGACAGTTGATGATAATGACCCAAGCTCATTAGGCTTGGCTGTGTGGAAAGTGGTTTAAAAACCATAATGTGTGGTTTTTATTTCTTGTGAGATTTATCTGTGCAGATACAAAACCAAGAATTTAATTTGTAAAATATTTGGATTTGGTAGCAGGAAAAAATTACTATGTTTCTTTGGGCTCTTCCAGGCAAAAACCACATTCTGACCAAACATAAACAAAAAAA
>VXAU01000920.1:805204-917096 GCA_013399695.1 Formicarius rufipectus | reverse complement strand
AAAGAAAAAAAAAAAGAAAAAAAGAAAAAGTGACACCTTCTTGCCTAGAAAAATCTCATGGCTCTCCTGAGGAGGTGATCTAAGGGTTACCAGTTGAGTGCTTTTTATCAGATGGCTACAGATTTACAACATGGCTAACGATGCAGCACAGGTTCAAAGTTGCTATGTCTTGTCCCTCTAACCTCCCCACCATTCCCTATTGCTTGACAGCATCTGGTTACCAGAGATAGGCTGGATATACTTCTCTATAGAAGGGCTCTTATCCTAGACATCCGTAAATTGTAGATGTCAATATAAATTGCTCTGGTTATAGCAGCTGAAGATCCAGCACTGAAAATTAGCATCCTGAGGCTTGAAGCTGGCAGACACAGTTCCCGTGGGTATATATATAGTACATATAGTGGGTATATACATTCTAAGTGTGGCTTTCCCAAAGCTGATGTTTTATTTGGCAGTCCCCCCTCACACATCCACTTGCAGAATGAAATCATTGCTGAGGCAACATCCTGAAGGTAGCACCGAATGTGCTCCACATGGATCAACGGCCCAAAGCCGTGTCTGTTTCTTGTGAAGATGCCTTCTGAGTACACGAACGTGCACATGCAGAGTTTTTGCTGAGAGAAGCAGGTGTTATGCATTTTCTTCATTACTTCCCCTCTTGATGTCTGAATTTGCTTTGGTAGCCATCAGCTGCCAGTGTGCAACAATCTCTTTACCAAGGTCAACCGCAACAGAGCTGGGGACAGGGATTGGATTCCTCACCCTCCTTGTGCCACTGCCTGTTTGTGTCCCCTGTGGCAGGTCCTGTCCCCATTCCACACTGCTGCAGTCCTGCCTGCAGGCGAGGCTCCTCCAGGAAAGGACATTAGTTACAAGTCATAGCTGTGGATTTTTGCAAAAGCATGAGATTTATATGATGATACTGGATACTGGATGTTGAGTTTCTTCTGTCTTCCCTGGGTGATATGAAAACATAATGGTCAAAAATTTCAGAAGTCCTCCACATCCACATGGAAAATTTGCCTTTTTTTTTTTTCTGAAGCTCTGGGCTCCCGTGTTGGGCTGTTAAGAGTTGCTTTAGCATTTTGCCAATGCTCAGCTTACTGAGAACTGCTCTTTTTGGATGGTCTCAGTTTCCCAGAGGGGTCTTGAGCATTCCTTTCTGGACAGTCCTGGTTCTCATGCATGGGTGGAAATGAAGCTGTTTATAAACCCAAGAAATAATATCATGTCTGTGAACCTTGGCAGCTGTGGCCTGGCAAAAGCCAGACACCCACAGCTTCAGCTGGAGATACATTTGAGTATCAAACTTGACAGTGTCTCGTGTTACAGGCCAGAAAGCAGGGTGAAGTTTCCTCAGTGTTTCAGATCTGTCACCAGGAGGTTCAGGTAGGCACCCTGGATTAAGTTGTTCTTCCTGCTTTCCCCTTTGCTTTCTTATAACATAGTTCAAGCACCCTTGTTCTTTTGGTCCTTATGTTAAAAGCACATTTTTCTCTTTCTATTGAATAGAAACACTGACAGCTTGGCAGTGATAGGTCAAAAGAAAGTCTACGCATTTATTTTCTTTCTATGTGTTCTCATGTCCATCAAGAACTTAAGCCCAGTTTCCTGAACTGTGCTTACAGTATCCAATTTCCCCATCATTCCCCTCTCCATGTGTTGTCCCACCCAGGGTTTTCTGCATCCCAAGGAGTTGCATTCAGCCTCCCATTGCTGTGGGTTGGCAGGAGATCACAGGGCATGACTTTTACAGATGTGTTGCAGGTCAATGAAACTCTGACTCTACTGCTTTAGCAGCTCTGTGCAGATATTCTCCAGTGCTGCTCTGAGTTTCCTAGCTGTGGGTAAGGATCATTGGTTCTCCTGCATCCTGGTGGTCTCTCAGCTTTGGGATGTACTGCTGCTGGTGACTGATATTTATTGCATCCATACCAAAACAATATGTATGTTCTGGCATCCTGGGTGAAGCTTCTGGAGTCCTTTTGATCCCTTGTGTCTTCTCATAGACCTGCTGGGTTTTGACTTGTAATCCTCGTGTCTAGGCTAAGTGTGGGAAAGTAGAAGGGGAAAAAGGTATTTTTATACCTGTGGGTGCCAACCACTGGCTCTGGTCTACAAGTAATTCTTCTTGTGGATGGGGAAGGAAAGAAGAGCCTTTAGGCTGAAACAGCTGTGGAATAAAAGATAAAAAAGGTAACACTTAAGCTGAGCTTTGCAGCACAACTCGAATAATGAATTTTTAATACTTGGGTTGGTAATGCATTCCAGGACTGCATGGTCATCTCTGTTCTTCTCCTCTTTCTCAATAGCTCCCACATTATTTTGTTTTATTAGTCTGGGTCTGTCATTCCACTTAACCTATAAAGCGAATGAGAGATGAGCAAGCTGGAAGGCCAAGTTTAATGAACTTCAGGATGGTGTGCAATGAGTCCAAAGAGAAACCTGAGAAGTATTTGCAGAAATAATTGTGGGCTCATCCATGGAGAGTTATGAGTCACCTGGATCCTGGTGTTGTTGAACATCTGCACAGTTAGGTTTTTGTTGTCTGGAGCAATTCCAGCCCTGCAAAGAACCTTCTCCTAAGAGGTTGCCTTGCAAATTCATAGGAGTTCCTAGAAAAAGTGTCTCATGCTTGGTAATGTGAGGGCATAGTCAGCTCATTTGGCCCAGCATTTCATCAACACTCAGATGAGCAGAACTCAGAATACCTGTAATGCTTTGGCTGCTTTTATAACTTTTGCTTAGGAGCTGAAACAAACTTCTCCTACTCAGCTTAAGGTAAAATTGTTTTTTCCTTTCCAAACACACTGAAATAATCTCTAATGAAAGGCTTCCAGATGGATATGATGGATTGGTTTTATTATTACATCTTGAGCATGCAACTGTGTAGCTTGACTGAGTTAGTGGGTACATTAGATATAAACCACAGAAATATCATATGTAGTCATAGAATTATAGAATGGTTTGGGTTGGAAGAAACTTTTAAAGGTCACACAGTCCAGCCCCCATGCAATGAGCAGAGACATCTTCAACATAACCAGATTGCTCAGAGCCCCATCCAGCCTGACCTTCGGAGTCTCCAGAGATTGGGAATCCACCATCTCTCTGGGAAACCTGGTCCAGTGTTACATAGCCCATGTAAAAATCTTCTTTCTTATGTCTAATCTAAATTGACTCTCCCTCAGTTTAAAACCATTATCCCTTGCTCCCTTGTACTATCTGTATGTAAGGAAAAGAACACGGTAAAGTCAGTAGTAGGAAACAGTTTTGTAAAAATGATACCTGACACAAAATTTGCTTGGACCAGAATTGTTCTGAAGGACTCATGGTTTTTGTTTGTTTGTTTGTTTTTGTTTTTGTTGTTGGTTCCCCGCCCCCTTTTTTTTTCTTTTTCTTACTTGTTTGGTATTTTTATTTTTAGAAGGTAGAATTGTTATAGCTGCATGTGAACAGTTGTACTTTCCCCTTTCTAGAATTTGTGAATGAAACTCATACTTTAATTTCTTAGTGGCTTAAAAGTTCTGGTTCCTTCCATGCTCTACCAGTTTTCCTGACTACCATCCTGCTCCCCAGTTTGGTATTTTCTTGTGGAAGCTTTTTGAGTAACAAGTGACAGCAGAATGGGGAGAGGGCTATTTCCTTCTCTTGCTGACATTTCTCCATCTCCATGTACATATGTTTGGCCTGTGACAGGAAGAATATAGAGAAAAAATTGGAGCATGTCTTTGCTGGAAGTGAATTGGATGCCTTTTTGGGGACAGCACTAATCACCCAAGGCAGTGACTCCGGTGAACTTGTTTTACCAGTGGAAGGACCAGCCTTCTTGCACTGGGCAGACAATAATATAGCAGAGCTCTGTGGAAAGACTGCTTAATTCCCCAGAAAGTGCCATTGCTATCCTGTAGCATCTCCTGGCTGTGCTTTAAACACCTGTGTCATTGTCACTGCCATGCCTGATAAATGGTGTCCTTAGCATTCTTGTAGTTGTGGGTTCATAAAATCACTCTGTATCTGCGTTTTTCAGACTGGCAAATCTCCCTTTCTGGTTTGTGAAGTCCATCGGTATATTCCTGGATATATGTGATGACCAAGCAGACTATTTGCTCACAGTTATGATTACCAACTTGTATCTGCTTTGACAAAGGGAAATCTCTGCATCTGGGCTGATAAACAGGCAAAGACATCAAAATCCATATGGGGAGAATTAAGTTCTCCTCCAAATGGCTGGCACATGTACTTGGCTGCCCCCAGGCTACCAATTCCCTTGGTTTAGAGTAACAGCTGGGTCATTTTAGCTGTTTAGCAAGGAAGGACCAAACCACAAAAACTGCAGCCAATGCTAAGAATCTGCAAGTGGATTACACTATAAAACTCTTTGGCTACATTTTTATGAGGGGGGGAAATAAAGAGTGGAAAACAATAATTAGGGAAATATCCAGGTTCCATTAATCATTTAGCCATTCAGCAGGTGATTTATTTATAAGTACTGATGGCAGTATTTCCTGTGGGATCTTGGTCTTTCAAGACTGGATCATACCCACAGCGTCTGTGTGTGGGCAGATATGCATTGTTGTAAGAGAGCAAAGGAAAATTCAGTTGGCTCCTTTCTGGGAATTTTTCTTCCACATTTGGCCTTAGTAGTTAAATATACAATGACATCCCTGTTATTTAACACTGCAGTTAATTTATGGAGATAATTTACTATTAATTTTCATTGTTTATCCAGAGTCACAAGTGTACATTTTAAAAATTATATTTATTCCAACATTTCTGTGAGGCATAGCACTCCATGAGCCTGGCAAAGTGGTCATATGTAGTGGACTTCTGGAGATTGTTTGATTTATATTTCCAGATTTTGCATCAAAACCTGTACTAATTTTTCTCTGTGCACTGTGGTTCCCCAAAGGGGTGGTGTAATCATGCTCATGCAGACTGGTGAAGTCCTTGCCCACCAAAGCTGCCTGGTTGTGAGCTCCTGGTTGTGTGGTAGAACAACAAACTACCTAGTTTAGGTAGTTTAAAGCCTAGTTTAAAGCTCAAATATGATGATTCTACTGTTTTTAGACGGTACCCTTAATTGTGTGTGGTTTGCAAATATACATATAATACACATATGCTTATACCCACTCCTTCACCTTGTAATATTTTGGTTTGTGTCAATTTTTCCATTTTAATCATACAGACAGTCTGCTTGCTCTTCAGGGGATGTTTGTGCCATATTTTTTACTGTTTCTCCCTTTCCCAGCTAATTTAAAATGATTTGCAGAGGAGTCTGGAGTATTTCATTAGAGGAGTAAGTGGATATTATTGCAGCAAAGCTGAGAATCCTTTAAAACCTCTGCATCCTCTATAATTGTAACATTTTATAGAACAATAGTTAAATAATTGAATTTGTTTCATTTCCATGTGATAATATGACTATAGAAGGGTTGATCTTGGTTTTATTTTTCACTCTGTAACAAACAGAGGAAACAGAAAAACTGCCTATGCAGTGGAAACTGGTCAGATGTAAATATTTTGGCTTAGCACGGCCCTCTCTCTCTCTTCTCAGATGTGGTTTTCCTGACAGGAATGGTGTCCGTGGAGCCGCCTTGGCCCAAGGGGATGCTCAGGAGAAGCAGGATGCTGTGCAGGGCTGCTACCGAGCACCAGGCATTTCTACACCAACAGTGCCCTCGCGTGTCGGGGATTTGGGAGACCAAAATGCCAGTAACCATATAATTAGCAATTCATCTTTATCCTCCGGGAGGCAAAACACACAGCTGGTGTCCTCCTCTATGTATGAAAGCAGCAACATTAACTGTTTAAGGGCTCAGATGTTGCCACTCTCCATGGCAGCACTCTTTGTGGGGTTGTTCGGGACAGGGAAGTGGCAGCAATACCCTGATTGGGTTTGTTTGCTTTGGTTTATATTATGCCATTCATAGTGTCAGCAGGTCTCTGGATCCCAAATAGGACTTTTCTCACCTGGTTGTTTTAGACCTGGTCCCCAACAGGTATCCTAGCTCTCTGCAGGCAAGAGTGAACCACGTGTGAAGGACCCATTTCATCACTTTGCACGGATCCATCAAGCTATAACCAGCCGGTCACCACTGATGTGTTGGATTTGGACGTGTTGGAGAGGTGAGCGAGTCCTGCCCTTTTGCAGCCGTCAGGTGCAAGTGATGGTTGAAAGTCAAACTCTAAGTAAGTGACTTTGCTGAGCTGACAGCATCTGGGACTCAGCTCAGTGAAACGACTGCTTTTTTGAATCCAGTAAGAACTCAGTGACTTAGTTGATTAGTTGTGTGTAGGAAGAAGGATCACAGTATGGTTACAGTGTAGGAACAAGAAATCTTAATGCTATTTCTGGCCCTGCCACAGACATCCTGTCTGCCTTTGGGACAGTCATTTCATCTCTTGGGTTCCAGGTTAAACCAGGATTATTTAATAATTTCATCCTCATCAAAGGTTCTTCTTTCCACTATGAATAATTCCTCCTAGACACAGAACGTGGCATGCTATGCTGGCTGTTCTAATTTCATGTGTGCATTCCTGTGCAGAGAGCTGAGTATACCAGCCTCCAGATCTACTGCTTGCACCAGTGTTTTTAGGTTCATTCTCTGGCAGCTGAATTTCAGTTTCTTTCCACTGACTTTAGGAGCAGGGAGATTAATCCTCTAGCCCAACACATCATTTTTCTATCCTAATAANTTTTTTAAATGAATTTGTGCCAGGAGCCATACTCCTTTCCTTACTTGTAGTTTCCACTGTATTTAATTGAAAAACAATGGGTTTTGTCCCCAAACTCTTGTAAAAGCTAAGGGCTAATCTACAGGCCCCTCTCTTTTTTACTTTCTTCCCCGTTTGCAATATGTCAGCTTCTGTTGGAGGTGGTATGGAAGGAACAGCTGCTGTTTGGGGCTTTCTGTTGTGTTTTAAAACGGGATCTGAGATTCAAGCATGCCTGGAATAACATTTGCAGTGCAAAGCCCAGGATGGCTCAAGATCTTGCTCCTCTTCTAAACCCCCTCATTCTCACTGCACAAATTTGCTCTTTTTGTTGTTTCTGAGCCAGGTCTTTGGGAACATCCTGTTCCCCCTCTTCAGGGACTCATCACCACCCTCTCCTCCTCCTTTACAGCACATCGGACAAGATGGTATCTGTGGCCATCACTCTGCTGAGTGCTTCACTGCAGCAGTTCTCACTAAAGGAAAACAAATAACCCTCAGAAAAGTTATTTGGATCAGCCCATCTGCCAAGCCTCACATGGGAGACTTACATGGGTGATCTTCTCTCAAAGCTCCCTTTGACTGTCATTCCCTGTCATCCCGCTGGCTCCTCATCCTTGATGCTCTGCTCAGCTACTGCTGTGGGCAACCAAAACGTGGCTGAGAGAACCCCACGGTGGTGTCCTGTCAGCATCAAGGACATGTTGCTTCCCAGAGCTCCAACCAAGGCAGTTAAACCCAGAACAGTGACCTTGGTGCCAGGGCACCCACAGCCTCAGGTGGCCACACCTTGACATGGGGCTCCAGGCTCGGAGATGGGGAAATGACTCCTGCAGAGCTGCGTTGAAATGTAATAGCCCTGTGAACTTACATGAGGGCTTAACCAGCTTTATCCAAGTCTTCCAAGCCAAATATTCTCAGCCAAGTACTGCTGATTTTCAGAAAGGGAAAGAATTCTTTTCCTAGCCCTAAAGTAGCAGCCAAAAGAAGGAACTTTCTTGTGCCAGGTCTGTAGAATTTTAAATGTGAGCTTCATGAAAATCTGGACCAACACAGGCCAGAGGTAGAGAAATTGCCCATGACAAAGTAAGCAAACTACAAAGGTGAGTGAACATCAAGGTGAAAATTTAGATACTGAATTCAGGGTTTTCTTTAAAGAATTCTATTAAGTAGCCAAACTATTAAGAAGAAATTTCTCTTAAATTTCAGCTGCAGAGATCTCAGAGCATCTGTTGATGGGAATTTCCTTGGTTCAGTGCCAAAGAAGCACTGTTTTGGAACAAACCCATTCTTTTATTCCCTTCTCATGAATGTTGAATAAATCTGTCTAAAGTATTTGAATTCTAGTAATTCTAAATTATATTCATATTATGAATATACCTGCTTCCTTCTAGCAGTTGCCCTGCATTTTCAGCCTCTGCCTGTGGAAACCCCCAATGCTTTTTTTTCAATAGTATTTTTTAGTCTCTTAATATTTTGTTATAATCTTATTTCCTTTCAATGTTGTTAAAGTTTAAGTGATCTGCATTGCCTACAATTTTCAATCTTTTTTTTTTTTTTTTTCAATCTGTGTGGATTATTTGATGCTACAGCATGAAATGATAGCTCAACATTTACCCTGAATTGTGTAATCTGAAAAAAAAACCCCACCCAGCCAAACAGGATATAGATCTAAATCAATCTTAAAGATTGAAAATAGGAGAAAAATGTAACGGAGTGAATGTAAACCCCAAGCATCCTCTCTGAAAAACCATTTAAAAGTGACTAAAAAGCAGGTAGTATCTGCTTTCCCTCCCGATTCGGAGAGTTAATGGTTATGGGCTCTGTGAACATGAGATGTGAGACCATGATCCCCAAGGGTCAGCCTTAAATTCTCCTCAACCCCAGTGCAGTTTGGAGCAGACTGGAAACTTGTTGGCTTACAAGATGAGTATATTTGGATAAATAAAATGTTTCTTATAATTTTGTATTAGTTTCCTTGTAAAAGGCTTGCTTGCATGTGTGTCTGTGATTTATTTTTCCTAATAAAAGAGACTGACTAGGAAGGTGAATAACAAAATTCACAGTTTTTTGCTCACCTGCTGATAAAGACAAATGCATTTTGTTCCATTTTTATAGTGCTCTGATGAAATAGAGGTGGGGGAGGAAGAAAAGTCCTTTTATATTTTAAATGAAAATGCTGAATTCAACTGTTTTCTTGGAAAGCTAATGGGGACTCTGTGTAGGGTCAGGGACAGAACTACACCAATGTTCTAATATCTCATTATTTTTCTCTGCTTTGTGTCTGAATCCAAATTGAAACCAAAGAGTTTTGGACACTTCTCAGAGGCTGAGAATTTGGCTGAAGGAATGAAGAAATAGGAAATTGAAGTTAGAACTTTTTAAGGCAATTCAACCAAGGAGAGTAGGGAAGATAGGAGAAAAGTGGCCTGGAGACCACATGAAATATGGGGGTGTATATGAAGAGATGGAGGTCTGGTCCACAGCAGTTGGACTGCTTCTGGCTCAGCTTGACCTAAAGGCCTGTCAGTCATCCTCACACCAATAAATTCCCATCATGTGAGGCTTCTTTGAACCTTAAATAGGCTTTATGTCTTTCTGGTGGCCTGGAAAATGGATGGTATTGCTGATAAATGCTGTGCCAGCACACTGGAACCTGCTCTCTCCCCTTTCTGTACTTTGTTGCTGCAGAGTTTGGGCAGTTANTTTTTATGTGTTAAATCTCCATTGTTAATCTCCTTGTTAGATTTGAGAAAGAAGAGGACAAGTTTAAAACTGTGCTTCTGACTCCAGATTCCAGTTTCCTGTTGATACAGCTGTGTGTTTTCTGCTGAATGGCTCTGTAAACAGAGCATTTAACTCTTCAACTCTTGAAGTTGTGTGGCTTCAGCATCACCAGTGTCTCTCTTTAAAGAAAATTTCCTCTTTTGCCTCTGTCCAGAGCATCCTCTTTTTTCTCCTTTTTTCGCATTTCACACATTTCACACCCTGCTGTAGCTTAACACTTTAGTTGAGAAGAACAGGATTTCCTCTCACCTTTGGTAAAAACACTTCTGTCGTTTACAACCCCCACTTTCTGGTATTGTGTTTGTGGAGGGGAAAGTAATTACAACTTCTAACTTTAATTCACAGTAACTAAAATCCAATCATTAAATTCCCTGGCAAGAGCGCCAGCAAATTCCCAATGTACCAGAATTCTCCATACAGAATTTTTAGTGCAGGAGATGGGAAAGTGTCTATCAGACTTCAGCTTGGGATAAATTATATGCCAAGGCATTTCAGCTCTTCATACCAGAACAAAATCTTCATGTGTGTGTTTTCATTCTGGGGATGTACACAATGTTTAATTGGTGACATTGGTGGCATCACACCCATTGATGAAGACCTGGCTGCATCTGGCTGTGCTATCCTGAGTGAAACCTCTCTGTTACTGAAGCTACAAATATATCTAGACTGAGGAATATGCTGACTGCCAGATCATTGTTCCTCTTATGTGAATAAAATGGAAAAATCTTTTCTTTTTGCTTAAGTAAATGGTTTCAAGGTGCTCAGCTGTGGTGTTCCACCGTATTTGAATTCCCCCGGACTCATAGGAAAGTCATATTCAGAAAAATTCATATGCTACAAACTGAATACTGATTTTTCTAGGAGAGAGTGGACAGAATTTTTTTCTTGCCAGGCACAGCGCCAGCAAAGCCCAGGGAGTACAACCGTTTTAGCAGCCCTGGTTTTCCTACCCCTCCCTATCCATACCAGTATCTTCATGCAGAAACTCTTTTGGGATCTCCTTTGCCCTTATTCCCCGTCTGCTGTCACCCTTGATGGCATCTGCATGTTCCTCCATGGTACTGGTGGCTCACAGTCTTCAGGGTTTGTTTCTTGTAGCAAAAGAAGTGTTACCCTCCCTGTTCTGCAGACAAAGAGAGGTTAAAAACTGAGTTCCAATAGCAAAGTCATTCCCTAGTCCTCCCATCCAGAGTTTACCTTTTCTTACCTTTAGCAGTCTCAAAGTTAGGCATTTTATCTGGAGTCCTTGAACCTCCTGTGTGGTCTGTGCAATGATCCCTTCTGCTGTCAGCAGAGAGGGGCTAGGGTTTGCACCCAGCAGCAGTGAACATAGCTCATTGCTCAGAGAAGCTGAGAAGAGTGGGGCTTTTTATACATCATTTCACCGGAGCCGGAGATTCCACTGATCTGCTACTGAGTGTCCCATAAATGTGGTAACTCCTTGTAACCAAACCTGCAATCTTCTGCAACACTGCACAGTGAACTGGTCACTTGCTCCAGGACATTTTTGGAGCCAATATGCATAAACATTTGACTGCCAAAGGGTTTTATTTGTTGATTAGCTTAAATTAATTAGACTGCAAATCATGTCACTTTCATTAGCATAAACATTCCTTTAAGACATCGATGTTTTAACCATCATGTTCTACCTGTCATTTATGCTTTGCAGTGATTAAGAGAAGTGAACAAGATGCATCCATGTGCAGGAACTATGTTGATATGAGGTCTACATTAGAAAAGGAACTTCTCTTAAGGAACAGCTGTTATAAACAAGCTGCTTACATTGGCTCCTTTTAGTAGTCTTATTTGTAATATGTCTTACTCCATGGGCACTTCCAGGTCCCATCGAAACTGATTTACTCTCTCTCCTCCTCTCACCTGCTGTGTCTATCCAGTGACAAGCTGAAAGAGCTGAGATTGTTCAGCCTGGAAAAGACTCCAGGGAGGTCTCATCATGGCCTTCCAGTATTTATAAAAGGAGCTTATGGAAAAGAGAACAGTGGCTTTTTACATGGACAGATAGCGATAGGACAAAGAAGAACAGTTTTAAATCACAAGAGGAGAGATTTAGGTTGGATATTATGAAGAAATCCTTTACTATGAGGTGTGCACTGGCACAGGTTGCCCAGAGCAGTTGTGGATGCTCCATCCCTGGAAGTGTTCAAGCCCAGGCTGGATGTGGCTCTGAGCAACCTGGTCTAGTAGATTCTTGCCTTTTCTGAAAGAAAGCTGATTGGATATCCTCTTGGTTATGTAAGAACTGAGAAGCTTCTACATTCACTGAGAAGACAAAAAACCTCATTTTCTGCCTTTAATGGGATGAATTGGTCCTCCAATGGCAGCCTCTGTGTGCCACAAAACTTTGCCCTCCTGATAGACTTGTCTTGAAAGCAGAAATTTTTTATCTTTCTTAAGAAAGGAAAGGTTTCTTTGTGGTTGGGCGTGTAGCTTACATGAAATGAATGAGAACATCAAGAAAATGTGTGAAAACTCTTCATGGTTTTACATGTCTTATTAGATGGTCTCTTTGGAATTGCAGTACTGGTATTGATTTCTAGTATTATCCCCAGACAGGTTAAATTCTCTTATGAAGAACTCATCTGTCTCAAACTGGTGTCAGTTTCATAACAGATGACATCCACTCTGTGGATCCTGATGTCCTTTGGCATATCCCTTATGTTCAGGTACTGTATGGCATTTCACACCTGGCTAGCACTGAAGCTGAGCTGAGGAGCTGGGTAAGAATATCACTAGATCTCAGTTCCCAGATATCAAAGAAAGTGGATGCTTCTTTACAACATTCTGCCTTTGTGGTAGACTACAAACTACTTGTGCAAGCTTGTCACTTGCTACAGTTTATGCAAAACTCAGGAGTGTCCTGGATCTGGTCCATCTGGTGATGGATACACCGAGTATCCTCAATTTACATTCTACTCCTTTCTGCTTATAAAACCTGTGCTCTGATCTACCTCAGTGTTTCAACTATCATCTAGAAAAGTTAACAAATTTCAGATTTGTTTGCTGTTCTTTTCCATCCTCATAGTTTTAGGCCTAATGGTCTCCAATATCATGGTTGGGAAGGGTCATTGTGTACATGTTCTGGCAAGCAGTGCCTCTGCTCCACATGTTGTGCTAGTAAATTTCTTCAGATAGGCTGGGCTTGTTCCAGGGATTTAGGCAGATAAACTCAGCAAAGCTTGGGAAAAGGAGGCCTCCAGCTAATCACCATGCTTCTGCAAAATGATCTCACCATAAAATTGGCAAGGTAGCTTGTGACGATCTCAGTTTAACTTCTAATATGATCTTACAGCAATTCATCATTTCTCCAGATTATGGGTCACCATGTTTCTGGCTTCCTGCCTACTTGACATGCACGGGTGCAGACTGCCTTCCAACCATGTTCTGTACACTTGAACTCATGCAGATCTTCCAGATATATTTCTATTGAATTTACTGGTTTTATTTACAAGTCTTTAGTCTGTTTCTGTATGCCTCTGTGTTCTTGTTGTGTGGATTTTACTTTTTAAGTCAGAAGAAACAACGCTCTGAGCTGTGTGCTTAGCCTTCAGCTGCTTGCTTCTCTTTTTAGACATCAGGTATTACTGCTGCAAAGGACTTCAGATTTCCTTTTTGAGAACCTTCTTGGCACATTTTAAAGCACGGTGACAAAATACATAATTAAATGTATGGGAGAGATTTTAAGAGGAAGTTTTTTGACACTGCTAACCTATGATATGGCTAAAACCTTGATATTAGCTTTAGGAAGAAAACAGATTAGGAAGAAAATGTCTGTCCAGGGAATTCAGCACTTCAGTTCCTTGAGGATGTGATTTAAAGAAGCATCTCTCTGTGCTGTGTATAATTTTATACTTTTTTTCAGATCCCTGAACTGAAGATTCTTTGGATATGTGTCTATTTGTGTGAATCAGTTCATAGCACTCAAAAGAAATGTCATGGGAATACTGTCTAGGATCTTGAAAGAGAGGCAGAAGGGACTTCTGTGGCATCCCACCCTTAGGGAGAAGGGAGCACTGAAGATTTGTATATGCTTATGGTCAAAGGGCAAGAGTCAGAGGGTACACAGATTCTTATTAGTAAATTACACACTGGCCTGTTCTCCCAGCATAAGCACAAGGAAGTGGGTTTTTGATAAAGGAGTAGGGTGAAAGGGAAGAGAGAGACTGAAGAGAGGGGGAGAGAGAGAAAGGAAGAGAGAGATCACCAGTTCTACTGATCCCACTGATGGAGTGTCCAGGGCCCTGGAGGGAATGCATAGCTGGACTTCATGAGGGTCCTGTTTTATAAATGAGTTTTTCCTGCCCTGGAGATAAGTTTTTTGCTTCCTCTGCTAAGTTGTTATTGTGCACAGTCCATTCTTCTAGACCTTTCTGGAAATGGGACTGAGGGCTTTGAGGGACTTTGATGGTCTTGATTCTCCATTTAGTCTGTGCCCACTTCTCGACCTCATTCCCACACCTGCACTGTGCTGTGTTGTGCTTATCTCCAGGAGTCAGAACAAGGACATTTATCCCAGAAAACTACTACCCTTACCTTTGTATGACCACTTTTCCAGCCACATCCTGTTCTTTCTCATGGTGTGTTATTACTAACAGTTGGCTCCACAGCTATGTGGCTATCAGTGTTTGCGATACACACATTCGCTATTTATCTTCTAGCCTTCTACAACTTATGTAATAGCAAAGGCAGAAAACTTAACCACTGGAAGTAGCACAGGCCATTGGCACTGTCCTGCTGTGAAAGTGATTAGATGCCCATAGAGTTTGATGGGGGAACATGTAGAAGGTGTTCAGTTCCGTCTTCTCCTTTGTGACAACATGGGCACTCCAGTTATCTCATGTTCGTGGTTCGTCACTCACCCTGCCTTAACCATGTCATATGACTTTAACTCACAGCCAGTTTTTGTGGTTTGTCTTCTGACTATGTGAGTCTCTTTTGCCTCTGCGCCTTCAGTGTGATGTCAACACTCATTTGCTTCCCGTGTGTGTTAGCCCCACCACAGTCCTGGTTACAGAGATTTCTAGATGCCTGGTGCTTGTTCAGAACTCTGGTGCTTGTTCAGAACATCAGTCCAATCTCTTGCTGTCTGGATGTATCCCATCATCTTCAACTCCTTTTCACCTTCCTTAATTTAAATACTAGTCCTTTTGATCTTTGGAGATTAATCTGTTTTTTCTCAGAGGATTTCATTGTGGGTCACATCAGTTGAATTTTTCACAATACATATGTTAAAGTATCACAAGCTGAGTTGAGCTATGGTAGAGACCAAGGTGTAAGACTTGTCCTTTCAAGCACAACACAGCAATGACATGGATGGGGTTTGGCATTGCTGGTATGTAGAATTGCACTGTTGCCATTATTCTTTCCCCTTGCTCAATGTAAGATACAATCTGATGATATTGCTCTCTCGCTCCAGCTTTCAGCGTTTTCCTGATTTGATTGTCTAGAAACAGCATCAGGCACTAGTCAGATTCTGGTAGAACATTTGGATTCCATGATTCTGTGAAGAAAAACTGCTTTCCTCATAGAAATATGGCCAGACCGTACCCAGATCAGATGACCAGGGTGTGGCAGATATTGATGTGGATGCCTTTGCTTCAAATGTACAAATGCTGCTTCACTGGTCCCTCCGTGCACACAGAACTAACTCACTGCAGATGCTACAAGAAATGTTTGCCATGATTTTGCCTGTCAAAGGGTAAGATAACATATATAATTTCAAGCAGGATCATAACGTTCTGCAATCAGACTCTGAATTAGTGTCAGGTCCTCCTAGAGTATCCAGAAGTCTGGCATCTTCTGTTGCCCCTAAGGATATTGCTGACCTATATGTCTTCCATGCATTCTCTGTCTAACAGATCACATAAAATACTATAAGCTACAGTTACCAAAATATGCCATGCTTGGCACAAAAATATCCTCTCATGATGAGATATCTGAAATATCTATATCTGAAATGCTGCTGTTGATTCAGATAAGTTTTAGGCTCCATCTGTTTTTCACTTAACCACAGGGCTGTAGCTATGCAAAGACTGCTCGTCTTTGATTGAGAGTCTTGAGGTGGCTTTGATATAATGATACAACACTATTTTAAATGGCAGCTATGTTTTTTTGGATGAAACCATGCATGCCATGTGTTCCAAAGGGACCGTTAAAGCAGCAGCTTCTCTTTCCTTCTGTTATCTTGAAATCTTCCAGCTACAAAACTAGACTTCTGGTAGGTTTCCTATTATCAGACAAAATAATAATTAGCTGACAAATAGCTTTTTTTGGCTGTGCTTATTACAGAAGAGAGGATGATTTTGAGTAATAGAATTCTTTTGTCTGCGTTAAATGCATCATTTAACAAATAGATTAGTTTTTATTCCCTGAGCCAGAACCAGACTTTAGGTGGCACAGTGCAGGACTGAACTGGTGAAGCTGACTCATTAGTCTTTTGGGTTTATGGTCATGTTCCATGTGTGATTTTGGCAAGGTGTGCATTCAGAGGCTGTCAGGAATGCTGACTCTCTGTGCCCTCTGGAGGTCTTAATGCAACAGAGGCAGATGGAGAATTCAGAGCCTCCCTGGATGATCTGTCCCAGTGACACATTTCTCTTCTAGTAAAGAAGTTTCCTTCCTGATGGTCAGTCTGAACCTCCCCAGCTCTTATTTTTGTGGTTGCTGCCCATTAATATACTCTCTGCCACCACTAGGGGAGAGCGCACTTATAGTAGATCACCTGTTAACCTCTTTGCCAGACTAACAAAGCCCAGCTCCCTCAGTGTCTTCTCCTTTTGGTCTCTGACCATATTGGTTGCCATTCTCTTGACTGGCAATTCCTAAAATCACCATTTAAAGTGAGGGTTGAGAAACTGTAGTCCAGGAAATTAATTATTCTATGGATATCTCACCAAGACCAGATTCTTTTCCATATTCCATCTAAACAAACTATCTAATGCTTGCAAAATGAAAGCAAGTAACTAGCCCTCAGTATGGATTTGGAAAATAAAGTGATCAACTCAGAAAGGCAAACTAGGGGCAAATAGCTGTGGAAACTTGATAAGGAGGGAAAATTGTTGTTTGAATGAAATAAAGTTGCATGACTGTGTCAGTTCAGCAGCAGCTCTAGGGCATAGCAGGTATTAGGTCAAGCAAAGTGTTTCAGATTTCAGAATTTAAAAATCAATTAAATTTAAAAATGAAAAGTTGCTATAAGTCAAAATTGTCTGCATTGGAACAGAAACAGAAAATTGTTTAAACTTGAAAATGAAGATTTCTATTTTTGTTAGAAAAAGTAATGAAAACCATTTTGAAAAATGTCATTAAATCTATGCAATTCTTGCCATTGGGAGGGGGGGGGAAACAACTAACCAAATAAATACAGCTTGAATTTTTTTTTTTTTTTCTTGGAACAGTTTTCCCAGGCTAAGAGGACAAAAAGCATCTTCCTTTTGATTTCAAGGTCATGACTGAAAAATAGGAGATAAGCAAATGTAGAACAAGACTGTTTGCAAAGTAAAGCCTCTGCCAAAGCAGTCTGCTCTTGTCTGGCAGCTGGAACCCATGCTTTTTGTTACCCAGCTCACTTCTGATATGTCAGTATCTTGTACTGTACAGTTTTAGGATGGTTTGTAACTGTATGACCTTGGATGGTCCCCATGCACTTTCCCTTTCTTAAAAGTGAAGTCTGTCTGCTTGTCGTGGCTGGAGACTTCTGTCATTGCTCCTCCAGATGTTCCCTGCTGCATTTCAAACTCCAGTTCTAGTTTGTTTTGTGGGATGAGCTCATTAGCTGCACAAACCAAACACTTGCAGCATCAGATATTAAAATGTCAGAAACTGTGCTCTTTAATACCCTGATTTGTGGAGTCTGTGGTGACAGTGTCAATTTGTTAATGATGCCCAAACGTTTTTATGTCATCCTGTAAGTGTGTGCATCACCCTGTATGTGCTTCTTCTAACTGGGACAAAAGTTTCTTTCTAACTTGCTTTCTAACAGGAAAGTTTTTTTTCCTCTGCACACTTCATGGAATGAAGAAAATGTGAGGTCACATTGAGTTTGCCAGTATAAGCAATTTTTTGGCAAAGAGATAAATGTATGTAATCTTTACTCTGTGATCGTCTAAACTGAATTAGAAAATACTATTCCAAACATCTGTCTACATTCTTCCCACAGATACATTTCCCAAAATAAAGTTATGGGAAGCTGATTGTTCATCATTTATGGATCCACAGAAATATAACAGTTGACTCACTGTAGATATTTTCTTAGGCTATTGAATGTTTTGCTTCTTGCAGAACCTTCCTTTCTGCTTAACCTACCATACACAGCAAGAATAAATCCAGCTAGCACCTGATATCTTCAAAACTGTCTTGTATTTTCTGAGTTCAGAGTCTGTTATTTCACAATCTCTTCTAGAGATTTCAAGTCTGGGATGAATTTTAATGAGGTGTCTAGAACCTCATGAATGCTCTGGGAAGGCTGAGCTCTGAATAATCATATTTTCCTCTGACCATTACATGTCCTGCAGAATGTGATTTTTGTCTCTGTCCTGATGCTAGCTCACTTCCCAGCAGTATTAGCTTGTGACAGTTTATGAGCATTCCTGGGGACTTAGGGATTTGTAGCAAGAGTGTAACAGCAAGGAAGTCCTGATGGAACTGTGATTACCACTGATCTCGCTGTAAGAACTGGTTCCCTGTCGACCCATCTGTTTTGGGTATAATAATACTGCAAATATTCAGCAATATTCAGCACAGAAGTTTCAACTGAGCAAAATTAAGAACAACTCTCTACCCTAAGGGTCTGATTTAAGCCTGCTAATGTAAGTCAGGTCCTGATTTGCATTGCCAATGTGCCCATCTCTCTGACACACGTTATGAGTTTTTAAACTCTGTCAGTTCTGGGTTGAAAATAAGCAATCTCTTTGCTTTCCCAGAAATACAGCTGAGGGATGAAAAAGTACGTAGCTTTATTTAATAGATATTTATATTTTGTTTTGTCCTTTCATTTTTTACTTATTAAACTCCAGACGTCGTAGTCCCCTGGGAATGCGCTATGTCAAGTTAGTGTTTACAACTCAGGGAATGTTCACGTTGGTCTCCTGGGGTGCCTTTTAATATAATTTTGGATAATGGGAACATTTAATGCCGATTGTGGAACTGGAGTTGGCTCTACAGGAGTTTCTGCTTGTGCTGTCTCAACAGTTCAGCCAGTAGGTGGAACCAGGGGAAAGCAGATGTGTTGGATGTACAAATGCTCAGCCCTTTCCTGGGAGATGCATCCCAAGGTGTCTGTTTAAAACTGTGCTTTTAACTTCAGTGTTCATGTTTAGAACAGTCAAACTGCAAAATCTGGAGCTATTTCTAAACAGCAACAGGCTGACACTGTCAGACCTTGGTGCTCAAACTCCCACCAGTTTGGGTCAGTCTGCAAATCGGCTGATTTCATCGCATAGTCGTAAAGAGGATGGTTTAATAAAATTTCCTCACTGACCTTTTTCACTTGTGAATATGTCAGAGATAGAGAACAGGGGATAATCCAGATCACACTGTATCCCTCCAACAATGACATCTGGCATTTGCTCAGAAAGGCAGTATCAGAAATGTAGGTTAAAAACATTCCTTTAATAGGTTCTACTGTGGGAAATTGAATGTAGTCCACTCAATGGCATGTGCCCTGCAAAACACAGCTTGGGCAGTTCAGAGTGAACTGAAAAGTCCATCTTTGAGATCGAATTACCAGCAAAGAGGAAACAGTAGGAGGTGATAAAGTACTAAGGTTTCTGGTACTATGGAGCAGTTTCCCCAGCTCTGTCAATAGCCAGAGGAATCGAATCTAGAAGTCACTGTCCTTTATGAACTTCTTTCCATCAATAAACTGGAGGGAAAGAACAAGGATATCTTCTCCCTACCTTAAACCACCTGACCCTGATAAGAAAAACACTTGAAAGAAAAAGTTTTTAAGAGTAAGATCTTGTAGCACTGAAACAGTGAAATCAATACACAAGTGCCTTTTTAAACATCTGTAAAAACTGCAAGCAAAGAAATACGATGCATCCAGGGCTTTGCTGTTCTACAGCAAAGGCTGAGGCTCCTTATGCACTGTGTGAGTGTGCTGCAATATATCTGCCTGACTTGCAGTTTGGGCTGTATGCACGAGTTTCAACACTGTAGCCAGGTCCTTCCAGTCTTTAAAACTAAAACATAATTAAAATTGCAGTATTTTTCAACAAATTGAAAATATACTCTGCTGGTTGGTCGAATGTGTTATCTTTAAACTTGGATAGTAAAACTCATGGCTATTAAAAATATTGTGTTTGTGGCTGTGGCATACAGTGGGTAATGTTTTATTTTCTCCTTCTCTCCTCTTGAATATGAACACAGAAATTGTTTGGAAATTGTTGTTAACAATCTGCTCTGCAGATGCGAAGAGAAATTTTGGAGCTTGCCAAGCATAAATCAGGAGTGAATTTAATAGAGAGTTATCAGGCATGGCAGGGTGAGAAAGGCTTCATCTTGTTTTAATGAGAATGGACTTGTACCTTCAAAAACAGCAAAATTCAAACTCATGAATAACTTGTGGTGAAATATTTTCTCCTTGGCATCCAAGATAATAAATCTGCAGTCTCCAAGACTGAAGAATTAAATGAAACAAGGTAATTACCAGTACTTGGAAAAATTAATTTCCTACCAGACACATTCTTGTCAAATCCCCACCACTGTGAATTTTGGTGTTAATTTCGTCTTTGCTCTTATTTTGGATTTCCTACAAAACCAGTCATCCCATATGTTATATTTACCCTAAATACATGACTCCTGAAACCTTAAATTACATGAGTGGGTTTTTTTTGTTTGTTTGACAATTTTTTCTAGTTAAGGATGGCCATTGATGAAGACCATTACGGAGTGATTTCCTTTTGATGACACTTCTGGAAAGCATTGGTCATAATGTCTTAATGAACATACTTACTCATTTACTAATAAGGAAGTTTATGTCCCAAAATGTTCTGGAACATCGAAGGAGTAAGGCTGAATGACTTTTCCAAAGGAACAAAGATGTTCCAGTGATGACAGCTGACCATGGAAAAAGGAAAGCCATTCATTTTATAATTCTACAGAATTGTTTCTCCCATAGTAAAGTTCTGAGGGACTTAGGAGGGGAGAAGAGGAGGTCCTGTAAGCTGTACAGGTTGTGCATTTGTTAAAATGGACAACAGTTTCCAAAGATTTTGGTTGGGTGATAATGAAGCCCGAGACATGCTGCAGCTTTGAGCACTCCATGCCTTCCCTATCATAAAACACAGGAGTCATAAAACTTTGTAGCCTGTCCACACTGATTATCTGAAGATGCTTATGTAGCCCACACTGTGTCCTCCCAATGGCTTATTCAGCCACACCACTGGATGTTTCAGCCAACACATCCGAGAACTACAACAGGCAGCCCCTGTAAGAACACTGGAAAGACTTCCTTGGCCAGCTCAGGCTTTAGACCCAGAGGAAGGGCTGTTAAATAATTTACTCTAAATTACTGTCCATCACAAGCCACCAAATGTCTCCCATCCATGCAGTCCTTTACCAGAATTCAACCTCAGTCCTTCACATATTGACTAAAGCCCCAGGAGTATCAGGGTTCCTCTTTGCTGCGTGTGTTGGTTCACAGATGCTTTCATATCTACTCAGGGTAGAAGCTGTTTGCTTCCTCATGTTGACAGTAGAAGCAAGGGACTGTAAAGGGATTTACTTACAGGGTTGGGCCATGGCAATGGGCTTTTTAAATACCTGTATGATTTTTGTCTGTGTGTCTGGATTTGACTATTAAACACTACTTTTAATGATCAGCGAGAAAGTAAATAGGCTTATGGCACTTGAGGGGGCCTCTCTTCTCAAGTGGCAGATTATTGCACCTACTCAAATGATTGTGAGGGGAATGAAAAATCTTACTATTAAAAGGCCAGGGCTTTTCATCGATCTGAATGTTTCTCTTTTAACAACTTTGGCAGCATCAATGAGCCTTAAAGTGGGAGTAAATTATATTGGTATGTTTTAGTTTAAACATTAGTCTAAAGGTGTTTTTAAGCCAACTTTAAGGCCAACTGTTTGTAAAGGGGGCCTTAATGGAATTGGGAATTATGCCCAGAGCAAACACATTGTCTGTTTGGCTGTGATTAACAATGTGTTCACAATTTAGTGATCTAAAAACAGGGTAACCAAACACTAAGATACTTAAATGCACTTTTGGATAAAGCAGTAGCAGGTTTAGAAATGTACTTCAATAAAATCTGAGTCTGCTCAGAAAGAAGCTATAGAAGACGTGGGATCACAATTCTTGGGGATGATTTTCCTCACCAAGTCTTGGACTGAGACATTTTCTTCATTGAGAGTTGTTGGAAAGTCTTTAGTGTGAGACATCTTGAACTGCAAAGAGGACAAAACACTGCGGATACACAGAACAGTACAAGCAAGCCAGCAGTGAATGGAATTGCCTCAGCAATTTCTAGAGCCTGACTTTCTTTGTCTGAACTTTTTAGAGTTACACACATTTTTTGCAGCCCTCACACCTTGTCACTAGGAAGGGCTTCTAGACCACATGTACCCAAGCAGTGCTATGTTCTGGTTCTTGCTGACAGCATGTAAATAACCCCATTTGTCTCTGTGCCTGAGATGCTGTGCCCGGCTTGACCCCTGTGTACAACTCAGGTTTTTTCTGCAGTGATCCTCATAGAAAAGTCTCATCTCTGCTTTGTGACTGGGCTGATTTGCACCATTTCTGCACCATAAGCGTGGCTGGTGCTGTTAAATGTCATCTAGAGTTTGCTCTGCAAGGACTGGAGAGTATAGAAGACAGTGGACCTCTACCTTCTGTGAGTGTTGCCATGAACAAAGGTATCCCAGTACTTCATGGTCTCAGTAATAGTGACCTGGATGTGTCTACATCGCTGTGTTACACAAGATCCCTTTTCCACCTTGATTTACTTTGATCAGATGTTTTATCTGATAATCAGATTTTTACTTACTTCATAGGCTGGTTTGTTTTGTTTTTGTTTGTTTGTTTGTTTTTGTTTTGTTTCTGTTTGTTTGTTTGTAGATCAGGAAGTGGAAACTTGGCCCTATCCTCCCATTAAATGTTTTTCTTCCTCGCTCACCATATTGACAAATATTTGTGCATGGCTAATGGGAGAAACACTAAGGTTATGAAGCTTCACTCATCCAGCTTAGATGTGCCACAGAGACTCCATGCAGGCCAAAAGCATACACCAAAAGACATAGGTGGGAAATCACTGCAGAAATATTCCAGTTGTTTGAATGTGTGAGCCAGGACAACATCACGTGAACTACAGCATACGACCTGGCAGAGCCCATTGTTGACAGACCCAACAGCCTCATGGCTCAGAGAGCATTTCTGCTGAGTATGGTAGTCTGAACATTGCAGGATGGGTAAAGGTGGTTGTCAGAGTGCTTGGAGTATATTACTTTAGAAAAAACTTCTTCTTAATATTTGTTAGGGTTTTTGTATATGTTTTAGCCGTAGCATGGCTTCATTGCTTAGGAGTGGGACTTTGTAAGGGAGCTGAACTGCATGTGTGTTTTTTTACAAGGGTGGAGACAAGCAAAACGTTTTTCAAACAAGGGTGAGTGAACTAGTGAAAAAAAACACCCTCAGTCAGTTACCCAGATTTTGGTTTCAGAGGGCATCTTTTCCTTTTCAAACCTCATCTCAGTTCAAGACAAAGGGCTATGACATCATGAGGCAGAAGGTGTTGTGGTATTGGGGGTATTCCATCAGGAGGTCCATGATGGAGCGTCTATGTCAGTGAGTTTCCAATTGTTCTCACAACACAGAGGTTCATGACTGGGCATCTGTGAGGATTGTGGGCTCACAGGGTTGATCCCAGTCCCCTTGTGGATTTGTGGGACCCCCTGTTTTGGTTTCAAGACCCACAAAAACATGGATAAGCCTTAGGAAATTGAGACCAAACTGGGCCACAAGTGCTTTCACAGAGCAACAGGATGATCTTTATCTTGCTTGGTGACCTGAAGGGCAGTGACTGCTGTGTAAAAGAAGCCTTCAAGTAGCCAAGAGGCCCTAGAGCTTTCTCTCAACCAGCAGTGACAACAGCTATGGGGTGGCACCATCCTCTGCCAGAGCCAAGCACCACAGGGCAGCAAACACTGGGCAGATCTCACACCTTCGTCTTATGTATCAGAGGGGTTTTGGCATGTTCCTACATGGTAAGAGACCTCAATTTAGAGAGAGAGGTCTAGAAAGGGCTGAGGGCCAGCAAGCTGGTGTCATTCTGTTTGGATGATGGTCCCAGTCACAGGCCATTTCCCCTCACCAGATGCTCGAAGGCATCTGAAGAGGTTTCTGAGAGCTGAGTGACCACTCCCTTTCCATAGCTCTTTGACATTTATTCTTTGTTTTCTCATTAGACCTGAAGGGATTTTAACCAAGGACTAAACACCACCATCCTTGAAGCCCCCGTTTCTCCGTAACACCCTCCAAGCTGTGCTTCTTTGTTTGCAGGCCATTGCCCAGACCTCCATCATCACCATGACCCCCACTGTCCCGGCCACCACAGAGACCTACACACGGACTCAATACTGCAAGTGGCCGTGCGAGTGCCCAAAGTCCCCACCTCGGTGCCCTGTGGGCGTCAGCCTGGTCACGGACGGCTGTGACTGCTGCAAGACGTGTGCCAGGCAGCGTGGGGAGAGCTGCACGGAGGCCGACACCTGTGACTTCCACAGGGGCTTGTACTGTGACTACAGTGGAGACAGACCTAGGTACGAAATAGGAGTATGTGCACGTAAGTGATGTACATATATTTTTGACTTAGATAGACGTTGGCAGCTCCCCTCAGTCTGAGCAGTTGTGGTGGTTTGACTTTAGGCCTTCCTGGGAGACAGATGACATGGTTTGCTGTATCCAAGTGAAGTATTTCATCCTATTTTACGTCAGCTTAGATATAAGAAGGGATAGATGGAAGTTTTGAGTCAGTCCTTTTCCGGTGGTGAAAGGCATCGGTCGGGGACCTGCTGTCTCTTCAGGGAGAGCTGCGTATCCCACTCTGGGAAGTAGACCTTGTTTACTTGTTCTTTATTGTTTATGTGTGTGCATATAGTAATATTAAGTTCATTTTTCTTCTCTGTATATATATATATATGTATAAATTCATACTTCTTCAGTAGTATTATAATCCACTTTTAATCTAGTGTGGTTTCTTTCCCCCCACCTTTTTCTTCCTGCAGTTGGGAGGGAAGGGGGAAGCTGTAGTTTTGGGGCCTCTGGATATTTGCCTTTGGCCAGGGATAAACTACCACAGCAGTGGTTGAGATCTGTTTCAGTAGATACCAGCTCCTCCGCGCATCACCTTCCGTTCCCTCGTAGCTGTCTTTGTTCACAGGGCAGTTGGTTGGATGAGAAGTGACATCTGAGTTCTTGCTCTTTGAGTTGGCTGCAGCCAAGAGCAGAGACCAACCAACATTTGGAAGTCTCCAGGTGTGCAAGTAGATGATTCTGTACTCCCTGCAACAGAAAGAGGTTCTATAGTGGGTTGGAAGTGAAGGAGGGATAGGTGTGCAGCCAAATTTAAAGACAAACAATGTGAGAACTTACCTGAAAACCATGAGTTAAAGGGGATCCTTTTGGCATGTCCCCTATACTCAGTCCTTTGAAAGGATAGCACATGGTATCCTGTCAAGAGGGTCAGGAACGAATCATCTCCTAACAGAGCTTTTCAGTGACAAATTGAGGCCCAAGTCTTAATTTTACAATGATTACAGTCACAAAAGCTGCCATGAGGCAGAAGGATTTCTTCCTGACTGTTGCAACAAACTCTTAGTTTCATGTGACTGGAACTTTTATTCAAGAAGAGGAAAAAGAAGTTAGGTAATATTTTTTGTGCCAAAGGTATGTTCATTTGTTCTGAGGTTCAGAACATGAGGGGGAATCTGATTAGCTCATAAATGTCAGAAATTATTGAAAATCATATCTCAGAGAATGATTAAAAGTGAAAGGATCATGGACACAACCACAGATTGCTGATCAGAAAGGCTGCTGACTGTTTAGCAGGTTATTGGAACATATGGCTGTGGCTTTGAGTTCATAAACAGGAAAAAATCATTTAGACAGAGGGTATTCTAGGCTGGAACCTAACCATGAATGAACTGAGAGAAAATGTAAAGGTGAAACGAAACCTGGAGGAGAGCTGATCGTGAGATGAATAGATAGAATAAGTGATCCACAGGAAAGAAAAAAGATTATAAATTGTGGGTTCCAATAAACTGAAAGTATCAGCAGAAGTTAAACAAGGGGCAGATCTGAAGAGTAAAGTGGTTCAGGGAAGCTGGCAGTGATATTAGGTGCTGCTGTTTGTCAGCAGAAGAATGGGAAGTGTAGTAAGAAATGACCTCAGCTTTGCAGTAGCTCAGGCACAAAAAAACCCAAAAAACAAAAAACCAAAAAAAACCACACACACACACAAAACAAAACAAACAAACAAAAAAAGTATGCAAAAAGTGCAGTCAAACATGATTTTTGCAGAACAACACAAGATGTTACGTGCAAGAAGCTGTATGCTTAAACAGTGATTTTCAAGATTAGAAAAGATTAAGGTTAAGAAAAGAGGATATGAGATCATTCAAGTGTATTGTCTGGAGTGTGTGGGAGGTCTGTAAGAGCAGGTTAGACAAACATTGCCAAGAACGACATCGTTACAGCTGGCTCTGTGTTGGGAGAGGAAAAAAGGCTTGTTGTCTCAGAGCTATCAGCCTTCCTAGAGCTCTTTAAAGACCTTCATGTTGCTTCACATTTGTTTATTTACTTAAATTTTTGTTTTCTTAGTTGGATATCTTTTGGGTTTTGCAGTCCTTCCATACAGAACAAGTATTCAGTGTGCCTGTGGCAGCAGCACCATAATGTAGGAAGTTTGATCCCCAGGTTTGCCAGTGAGGTCTGGAGTGATTCCCAGTCTACACTTTCTCATCCCTATTGCCGTGACAATATAACCCCTCTTATGTGACATTTATGGTTATATGCTGAGGGGCATTGTGGTGTGCAGAGATGAGGGGAATGAGAGGTAGGTCCTTCCATTGGTAGGAGTGAAGCGGATTGTCTCTGGCTGCCATGAAAACCTGTGGTCTTTCCCTTGCTTTCATCATCCAGGTAGATGCACAGGACAGGGTCTGCTGACACGTTCTTTCTTGTACCCTGGGTCACATCCAGGCTGCACCACCCCACTGTCAACCCAGCAGCTTCTGCCCTGTCCACAGGGTGGGCAAGGCTCCTGTGAGTGGGACTCCCGTGCTGGGTGTTGGGGACTAACTGCTGTGAGGAATTTGCTTTGCATATGGATGCTTTTGGTTAGGTCTAGAGGATCCAGAGAATCCAGTGCATGCAGGATTATAGAAAAAATATAGTTTGTGGAAAATAAAGATCCTGAAAGAGCTAGGCATTGGTGTTGGGAAAGGGAACAGGGTCAAACTAGGGGAAATTCAGCCTGTATCTGGACTGGCATGCTGAGGTATGTCCTGGTATCTAACCTCCCAGACACAAAAGAGGAACCTACTGTGAGTCACTACAGCTCTCCTTCTCTTGTTAGGTTTTTTCTTCACCAGAGCAGAGGCAGCAAAGGGCTGAGCACATGCCCAGGTGGGGAGTCAGGTGTTGTGCACGTGGGGCTGGGAATAGGGATGTGCCTCCAAATTGCTTAATTTTGATGCAGACCCAGTGAGATTCTGCATGTAAACATTCAACAACCCCTTTGCCTGTGTTTGGAGATGGTCTCTTGGTGTGTGAGACCTGAAGGAGGTTGAGTTAATGTAGTGCAGGAAGGATATGCTGGTAGGAAAATACCTGGAAACAGAACCTCTTCTTGAATTTTCATAACATGTATACATGTATACACCTACAAATACACCTGAATTCTCAAGTCCAACTCCAGCACTGAGTGATGTTTTTTTCAATACAAAGAATGCAACATTAGCAAAATTGGAGTTGAGCATGAACTGTAGATCTTGATCTGTGCTTCAAATTCCAACAGCTCTCATTTTTGTGCAGAAGAAGGGATTTGTGTTTGACGTTTTCATTCAGCCCATTCTAAAAAGGAGAAGCCCTTGCAGAATTTTAATCCAGAGTTTCAATCTGTGTTCCCCTGAAGCAGCCACATTGCTGCTCCATTTCCCACCAGACTTAAAATGAGTGACCTGACCAGTGTGTGTGCACTGCCTCCATGTGACCGAACCAGAAAATGAACTTTCCATTGTGAGATTTCTACCACTGCTTCCAAATAACTGTTCATAACTTTGAAACAAAAACAAACACACAAAAACCAAATGAAACCAAAAAGGGTTGGTGTTTGAATCAATGCAATTTCTTTTCATGGGCAATCAAAATTTTCGATTTTTGGGTGATTTTACTAAAAAATTAACCAAATAAAAACTTTTCATGGCCTTGTAATGTGTACTTCATTTTCCAAGAGAAGTTGTCTGTGATAAACTAGGTGGGATCCACTTGCCTCAGTTTAGGAATCCAGTGCCTTTTAGGTGCTCCTTTGCTGCCTTGGTTGTCTTTCCCCTTCAGATGGTCCTGGTGTTGTGAAGAGCTGTGTCACATATGTGACTCCATGCAGCCCCCTCATGTTTCTCTGAAAACATCAAATTTCACTCAATATCTGTTTTAATTACCTTGATTGCTCCTCTTGTGAATCATTCCTGCCACCATGCCATGAAATGAATTTTTAAGTAATTGTGTGTGGGTAAAACTTGTTTTATTTTCTAATTCATATTTTCCCATAAGCATTAAAAGATTCTCTTTTGTCATTGTTGTTGTTGTGTTGGTTTTTTTTGTTTTTGCTGTAATTCAGAATGAAAACAGTTTCCTAGATGGTGTGACTACCCTTGACTCAGCATCATGCTGAATACCTTGCCCTGCAGCACTGCTGTGTCTCTGCGTTGGCTCTGCCAGCCTAAGGATCAGCTTGGTAAAGGAACACATCAAAACTCGTTGTTGCCAGCATTATTTTAATGGTGCTCTGTGTGTCTTTCTCTCTTTTTCTTTCTTTTCAGAGATTGTTGGTGTGGGATGTGTCCTCAATGGAGTCAGGTATAAGAATGGGGAGACATTTCAGCCCAACTGCAAATACAACTGCACGTGCATTAATGGGGCTGTGGGCTGTATCCCCATGTGCACAAACTCACGTCCTCCTCTTGTCTGGTGCCCAAACCCAAGGCTGATTAAGATGGCAGGGAAATGCTGTGAGCAGTGGGTTTGTGATGACTCCAGGAAAATCAGGAAGACATCTCCACGTCACATCTCCTCTGCAGGTATGGTGGAAGTGAGGCAGACCTCTCCTTTGCCATCAGGCAGCTGGAGACAGAGTCTGCAAGCAAAGCATCAGCTTGTGCTGCCACATCTGGCAGGTGTCTGGTCCCTGTGCGAGGGAGTCACAGAGACTTCCCCACAGCACGTACTGAAGGACAGGACAGGCAAACATGTGCAGGATGCTCAAACTCCTTGGCAGCGATGTGGATATGGATGACCCATCCCAGGAGGTGTTCAAGGCCAGGTTGGATGGGGCCCTGAGCAACCTGAAAAAGTGTGGCATCCCTGCCCATTATAGGGGAGTTCAATCAAGGTGATCTTTAAGGTCCATTTCAACCCAAATCATTCTATGAATGTGAGATTCATCAAAGATGTTAGTGTAACCACTCTGTGGTTCTGTACAACAAATCCCCCTTTGGAGCAAGCATCTGCTGGAACTTTGACAATGTCACAAGTCCTTTTTAATGCTTTACCTTTGTGGATTTTTTTTCAGTCTGGGTCCTCCAGGAAGCAGAGTGGGTTCAGTTTAATTTGGTACTGAGGCTTTCTGTCTGGGTCCTATTGCTTTAGTAGTGCAATTTTAAAGTCCCTGTAGTCCCTAAAGTCTTAGTAGTCTCAAACTTGAAAGCAGTTATTGTAATGAACGTTTCTTTGCCAGCTGGGCTAAATTTTCTTTGTGTTAGTTTGGCTTTTCATCAATTCTGGACTACATGTTCTGTGCATCACATAAGGTATCTTCTTTCCACACTCATATTCATAGCCCACTGGTGGTACCATTTTTCCCTCAAGCGTAGTCCCAAATGCTTAAGGTAGACTCATATCTTAAATTTATCCTCAAAATGCCCTGTAATGCAATGTATTGTCATTAGCCACATTAGCTCCATATTTTGGGCTTTCTCACAAAAGCAAAGCTCAAGGAGATGCAGAGTGGTTGTTGTAAACCAGGTTTGTTTACTCAGTAATAAGGGATTTTTTTTCCCAATCCATGGTCTATATTTTTGCTGCACCAAACAAAGCTTCAGTCTCCATTTTGTGGGTAAAAGCCACCAAAGTGAAGCCCTCACTTCTGTCCCTGATATCTCTGAAATGTGATTTAGTTCCAAATTTGAAGCATCTACTACTGAAACTGCCCTTTTGTCTTCATAGCCTTTGTCCCGAAATGGGCATAACACACCTTTGCTTTCCTATTGTAAGTAGAAATCTTACAGAGATGAGACTAACATTTATGACATTTAATATAATGATGATTGTAATAATAATAAATATAACTGTGAGCAAGATCAATGCAGCAGTTTCTGTCAGAGTTTTTCTGTGGGCTGTCCAGTGAGCTGCAAAGCAGCAGGGACTTTGGCTGAGGCTGTAAACAAACCTGAACTGGGGTTCCTGGCTGCCTTCAAAACAGAGCCCACCCTTCTTCAAATGGCTACTGAGTTCTCTGGGAGCTATTCAAGCTGCTCTTCCTCACAGTGAAAGGCCGTGGCTGCTTCCCAAGCCCTTTGCCATCCAGCAGGGACTGTTGACCACTTTCTGCTACAGGGAATCAATTGAATGGGCTCAGAAATAAACCTTCATGGTGAGATCAGATCTCATCGCTTTTTTCCACCCGCTGGCACAGGCTTCTGTAATTGTTTGTATTGTGACAGCACCTGGGGGTCCCAGACAAGGACCCCCTTGTGTGACGCTGTGAAGGGGAATAAAGAAACGAGCCCCGACCCCGAGCGCTCGCAGCGCTGGAGAGTCTGACACAAGTAGGTCGGCACAAACGGGGTGGGATGAGGGGCTTCACAGGGGTGCTGAGCTGCTTCGCTGTAGTGTAATTATTTGGGTTAGTGACCTGAATGTGCAATGAGCTGAGGAGAGGGTGTTTAATATGTAAAGCTGTCTTGACTGAGTAATGTGGGGTTAAACTGCCTCCACAGCATACGAGGGAGAGGATGAAGCCTGGCAGAAGAACTGCGTTGTTCACACCTCGCCCTGGAGTCCCTGCTCAAAGACCTGTGGGCTGGGCATCTCCACTAGGATTTCCAATGACAACGACCAGTGCCGGCTCCTGAAGGAAAGCCGCCTGTGCAACATGAGGCCTTGTGAGGTGGATATAACCCAGCACATCAAGGTGGGGACTGGTTCTTTGTGTGCCCCTTCAGCTTCTGTTGTGCAACAATCAGGCCTCAGAGGGCTGGACTTCTTCGTGGACTTACTGTGCTGTGCAGGGTTCCAAAATGTGTCCTCCCTGTGCTTCCACATGCTGGGATGAAAACTTTGCCCTAAGAGCTTTAGCTCCAGCCAAAAGGCCCTTGCAAAGAAAGGCAAGGCCAGGCTGATGTGTTTGATGATGGCTGGACAGACCTGTACTCAGCCAGTGGAAAAGCAACGCTGCATGTGGTCATGGTTTTGAACTCCACATTTTGGGTTCATATATCTAAA
Organism: Formicarius rufipectus; assembly: GCA_013399695.1. Lineage (NCBI taxonomy): Eukaryota > Metazoa > Chordata > Aves > Passeriformes > Formicariidae > Formicarius > Formicarius rufipectus. The sequence goes on along the minus strand of VXAU01000920.1, from coordinate 885,847 downwards.
CATGAAAATCCATCACAGCCTCTAAGGCTTCCTAACAGCTTCAAAACCCTTTAAATATAGGAATCACAGAATAGAATCATTGAATCATTAAAGCTGGAAGAGATACCCAAGAGAGATCAAGTCCAACCTTTGACAGAATACCACCGTGCCCACTAGACCACATTGCAAAGTGCTTGTGTTTTGAACGCTACCAGGGATGGTGACTTCTTCACCTCCCTGGGCAGCCTATTCAAATACTTAACCACTCTTTCAGCTAAGAACTTTTTCCTAATATTCAACCTGAATCTCCCATGACACCATTTGAGGCCATTTCTCCTTTTCCTATCCTTGTTTACCTGGGAGAAGAGGTGAACCCTGAATTTGCCACTAAAATTCCTCTCAGGTTGTGGTAGAGAGCACGGTGGAGTTTATGTCCTATCTATGTCAACATTTAATATTAACCCCTCTCTTTTTATTTTCTTCTCTGATTTAGCCTGGGAAGAAGTGCTTGGCTGTCTATAGGGCCAATGAACCCATGAACTACACCATCTCAGGATGTGTAAGCAAAAGTCCATATAGACCCAAATATTGTGGTGTCTGCACAGACAACAGGTGCTGCACACCCTACAAGTCCAAGACTATTGAAGTGACATTTCAGTGCCCAGATGGAACTGAGTTTTCCTGGAAAATCATGTGGATCAATGCTTGTTTTTGCAACCTGAACTGCAGGAACCCCAATGACATCTTTGCCGACTTGGCTCATTACCATGATTACTCTGAAATTGCTAATTAAATTGGTTGTATCCTTGAATTGACCCATTGCTCTGATTTTACAGAGGTATTAAAATAAAAGGTGACTCTTCATCTACCAATGTACAATTTGGTTTTTTTTCCTGAGTTAGGATGTTAAATCTCTGTTTTGCCTCACTGTTTTTGAAGAGACCCTGAATAAGCAGGATTTTTGACTCCGATAGATCTTCATCCATTAATGGTAGCCAGGAATTCCTTTATTCACAGATTCTGGGACTTAAATGACAGTTCTCTTAGCACTGCCATTTATTAGACCAGCAGTTTAATTGCCTAAAGAAAAGAATAATACAGTAGTATGACCAAAAAATATGCCTGTCAGTAGCTTAGACAGGAGATTCAGATGTCCTTATTGCCATTTCTTGAACAATGTTGTCTAAGTTGGAAAATTGACATATATGCTATATTTTCAATGTTAGACTTCAGGATTTGATGGTATGACCCTAGAACTAAGGTCTAGTATCTGTCACACTGAGATCAGTCCTAGAACTGCCCCTCTGTCATTCTCAGTCAGATCCTACTTTGTGGTGAGCTCCATGGAAAAAGCCTAGGGAGAAGAATGTTTCTCCTGAAATCTCCCTGTGATGTTTGTTTCTCACCACAATAGACTGGATTCAAGAACTTCTGTATCCTGCTCTCCTTGGGGATCGTCTCAGTCTCTTGGAGTATCTTGTGCCAGGGACATTTTCACAGTTCTCTATCTGCTCTGATCTTCAACAACCTGAATGCTCTCAATCCCAAACCACCATCCCAGAGCTCATATTTTCAGGGTAGATCCTCTATCCAGGTGTTATTTATTGCTCCTAGGCTAGCTCTGCAGATATGAAGGATGAAATGTAGAGAGCCAGATGAGAGATGAAAGATAAGACCTCTGCAGCCATTTATTCCCATAGAAACTGTGTGGTCTGTGTCTGGGGACACCACCTCCTCCTCTCCATGGTGTTATCAGCATGCAGGTCACAGCTCCCACTGCCACCTTACCAGTAATACAAATCATTGTTTTACATGGTAGAGGAAAGGAGATGTGCTAAGTGAGAAAACAGTGTTCAGCTTCCCATCAGCTCTGTGAATGTGTGGGTGAAGAAGGTGAGAAAATCCTTGGCATGGCTTCTGGTGTTTTAGTTCCAGATGGGCTGCTGCTTAGAGTAAACATCAATGTAAACATTTTCTGTAGAAGTGGTTTCACGTGTCAGCTAAGAGAAGAAAAAAACCTGTCATTACCTCTCCGAGCAATACATTTATCATTACTGAAGGGTGCTGGAACCAGTTTTTTCTCCAATAAATTGCTAGGACAGCACCCATGCCCCATGGCACATTCGCTATTGCTTCACTTGGGAGAGCAGAAATGTGCTTCTGCATGGAGAGCTGTAGTATCTGCTTCCAAAATCCCTGGTGGCACAGTAGAACTGAGTGACAGATGATCTGAGGATTGGACCAGCACAGGGCTGAACTTGGGATGATACAAGTGTTTTAAATTAGTCACTTATTTTGCTTTAGTTTCAGTTGGCAAGTTGTCTCTCTTTGTCTTGATAGTCCAGTGGAAGCTAGATTAGTTTCTGGGAGATATAAATGTTTTTGGCTATGATGAATTAAAAATTCTTGTGAGTGGGCTGAAAATAATACCATCTCTATGTGAAAAGAACTAGGAGAAAATGCTGTATATCTTCAAAAGCTGTTAACTCCAATAGCATATTAGCTTGTATGCAAGAATTTTGCCTTCACATTTCGCATAGAGCTAGGTCATTCCTCGATTCAAAGCCTTTACTATTTCTTTCTTTAAGCTTCCATGAAATCTTCAGAGACAGAAAAGAAGGGTGATCCTTGCCTACATGTTTCAATGTTCTTTTCTCTTTGTTCCTCTGGTGATAAGAAACCTGAGGCCACGAGCATTTTGTAAGATTTAACCTTGGCCTCGATGATGCGACAGCAGAGGTCATACCTGACCTATTCTCCTCCACTGAAAGACCTCAGCACTTGCAAGACAGAGAATGTTGCATTTTAAACTCCACCCTTTGGTTAAAGAGTTCCATGAGAACCTACAATAAAGAGGCCCTGGCTAAGAAGTTGACAGTGTTTTCCAAAAGAGAAAATGGTTTGAATTGAGACATGTTATAGAGAAGCCATACTTGGACTTGTCTTTTAATCAGATCCCTTAAATATGGCTTGGAATCCTGTATTCTAGTTCTTGCTCATCTTAAAATACCATATATATGTTTGTGAGTATATACATATATGTACACACACACACATATATACATACATATATGTATATGTATATATAAAAATATATACATATATACACATTTTTATGTATATGCATGGATAAAATGTTATGGGCATGCATTTTTATAATGTTTTATTTAATATTATATGAAAACCCATATAGAAACATGCCCATGTGTATATTTACATGTATTTATTCCTATCGTGCAGTCTGTGGTGCATAACAGAAGTGCACGTATAATGTGGGTTTATATGTATAATCAGCCTTTCTCTGTTGTACATGTACACATAAGGAAACAAAACCAGGATCGGATCATGTACAAAAAGCTGTGACCCTCAATAGGCTCGCTTTGCTTTGCAATCAGCTAATGCTGTAACCACCTCAATCACATGCTGCAGTGGCTGTAACACATGGCTTTCACTGTGAGATAAAAGAAGCTATTGAAAGCTAATGCATGACCAGCAGCTCCAGTGCGTGTCAGTTTTTAGAGAAGTGAATGCCTGGAAACCACAGATCTCGCCCAATGCACCCAAGATGTTTCTGTTTCTAGCCTGGTTTCCTAAGGAAGCAAAGCATATGCAACCTTACTGTCCATTTGTTTGTAGGTCCCTTTGTGGGAAATGCCAAACAAATGAGGCAGAAGTGTAAAGATCTCAGAAACACTTCAATTCCTCCAAGAAAAAATAAAATCAAAGAGTGGGAAGAGGTCCACCACATTATCCCTGTCAAGCTCACGCACATCTGCAAGGCAGCCAACACATCCAACACGTCTGCAGTGCAACCCAAACACCTCAGCAGCAGTGTAAAGGGATTTTGAACAGATGAACCAGTTGGAAACCAGCAGCCATGGAGGAGGCACAGGTGAAGGAATCACGGATGGGGAAGAGTGGTTATTGCACTGCCATAAATAATGGGGACATTGAACACAAATCTGTAGAAAACAAAGCCTCCTTAACTCTACTGCTTTTATGACTGTTTGTGTGATGACTCTGAAAGGGGGAGAGCATCACTTGTAGCCAGTGAACTTGACCTGCAGTTTGTGGTGCACTAGAGATCCTTTGTTTTAACAGATGTTTACAAGCAGATTAGCCTAGGATGAAGGCAACGCTTTAGATTCAGTTCCCTGACTCCCTGTGTGCTTGGGCAAAGCATATATCTGTATAAAAGTACTTTTCTGGTTACTGTCTAAATACATTCAGGATCCTCAAAGGCTTTCCTGGATCTACCCCTTGGCTTCATCTTTCCTCAGTACTTCAGAGCCAGAACAAGACCCTACTGTTCATTGCCTCTGTTGGGAGTGAAAACTCCTCTGGCAGGAACTGATGCTCACTGTACACTCATACAATGGGTCCAGGTCTCTGCTGGGACCTGAAATTGATACCATAACCCAAGAAAGCAACAGTAATAGCATTTAGAAAATACCAGGATCAGAGATGGTGCTATAATCCTCTGCTGCAGCAGTCCAGGGAAAGGCTTGAGAAAGGATGGGAGTGACAATTTTGCAAGTTGAAATAGTTTGACACATATCCTGCTCACAGCAATCATCCTGTTGGTCTTGTAGACTGGGACAAGGATGGAGAATGAGATTTTGCTCATGGGGGCATGAACATCTAGACTCCAACTAGCTTCAGTGACTATAGTCTTTAGCCTTCTGTAGGAACTTCATCAGAGTCAGTACAGTAGCTCAGACTGCCTTCTTTAGGAATGCCAGGAAGCAGGTTATCCTCTCACTGAAGAAGCAGGCACCAAACTTATCAAAATGCCTTTTCATGGAATGTTGGCTGGAATTTAAACCACCATTTCAGTGTACAAGCAAGTGGAAACAGGATGTAGTGCACTTGCCATGTTTTTGATGTGCTCACTAGGGTTGTGCTGTGTGTATGTAATACATATACATTGTGAAAACCCACACAATTCATAAAGACTGTGTCATCTTGTCAAGTAAACCCTGATTTCTTTTTCTTCTTTTTTTTTTTTTTTTTGGGAAGGAGCTTTAAAACAAACACTTTATTACACTGATGGAGACAGAGGGCTCTCACTATATGTAGGCATGTATCCATACACATACCTTCTCAAATTGTGACTTTCCAGTTTCAACAGTTCTACAGAGTTAGACCTGTAAGCTGCATATACTGAAATATATGAAAAATATATGGGAAACACAGATTGGTTTGGCAGTGTCAGCCTGAGTTATTCCAGCTATATAACACATTATCTGTTCATAGAGTATCATGGTAAGGCTTTTTTAGGTGGCATGTTGCTGCTATGGTATAAAGATATTAAATAACCTCATAAGTTGTAAATAGTTAATGAATCTATGACTGGCACCTCATTTAGAAGCTTAGGAAAGCAAAGGAAGGTGAAATACGTCTGCCACTGGCAGTTCTTTTCCAATCTCCTTGCCTGACCAATGTCCAAGTATGCATTTGTAATCTGTGACAAAGCCCTGAACTGGAGGACACATAAAAATAAAGAGCCAGTAATATGGTAATAAAGGATGATGTGGGAGCATTTCCTTTAGTGTGAAAATTTTGGCAGCTTGGGAAACTCAAGTGTTCCCCAACTCACATGTCCTTGTTTGCCGGTCTGTTTCTGGCTCTACATTTGTTTGAGGTTTTTTTTTCCCCTTACTGGACTTGGGACAGACTTCTAGGGTCTCTGAGCAAAGTGGAGTGTGTTCTCAGCCTGCCTAAGCACACCTTCATTAGCAGCTCTCTGGAGAGGCTGCAGGATTAACCTGTTTGCAGCACCCATACATACCAAAACTGTTCAGGCAAGGTCATTAAAGACAAAGGGGAAAAGCATTTAAATTAAAGAATTGTTATCCCATATCCCTTCATTTACATCTCCTCAGAACTAACCCCAGTAAGGATTCTACCCTTTAATTCCAGAAAAATACACTTGCAGGGTTTTCCCAGAAATCAAGTTTGTCTTCCAGCCTGAAGCAAGTTATTTGCCTTGGTAGGAACTTAAGCACAGTGAGTGGTCTCATGACCTGAAGAGTGCTGGGTTGGTGTTGGGCTTGCTTATGGTTCACAGGATTTTGGCTGAGAAAGCACCTTCTCCTCAGCCTTCTTTTTCATTGTGCCTTTTTGTTTTGTTTGTTTGTTTTATTGTTGGGGATGTGTGATTGCTTGTTTGTTTGCTGAAAAGGGCAGTCATATGCACTTTTAAGCACTTCCCAGCCAACGGTGCCTCTGGCAATACCTTTCAGCAAAGGCACCACATTTCTCTGCTGCCTCCATTGGCACCAGAAGTCCCATCTGGTCTCTGTATCTTGTGTTTGCCTGTGTGGCAGCTGCCAAGTGCGTGACCTTGCATGATGGGTTTCCTGAGTGCTTTCATTAATCTGGGAAAACCATCATCTCCTGAACATTTTGCACTTTCCAAATGAAGTGCTGACCCCTGTGCTAGGCTCTACTTCTATAGGATATCCCCTGCCCCAAACCTGCCTGAGTGGCAGGGAGGGAATCACCACAGGATCCACATTTAACAGTGGCAGCTGGCGGTAAAAAAAATAAGAATTTTTATTTGGTCACTGGTTATCATTAAAAATAAATGAAAACATGTTGCTATCAGTCAGTAAATGACAATTTCTCGCTGGAGAGATATAAATGTGGGTCTGGCATCCAGCAAGGGGCAGTCTGACAGTGTTGATCTCTCTGCTGTGCGAGGGGCTGAGTGGCACCTTTGCAGAGTGTGGGCTCATCAAACCCTACAAATAGGTTGACTACTCCCTGTGCTCATGTAGGCTTTGCTGGGAGCTGCCCCAGCCCTCCCCCAGTGCTACTGCCCAGCAAACAGCCCCTCCCTCCCCCAGCCCCCTCTGCACACTGACCTTGGCCTGAATACCATAATCCACTCCAGCCATAAGCAATTGCAGAGAGTGGCAGGTCATCCAAGGATACTTTTTCCAGCTCTGCTGCGGGTCACAGCTCACTGTGATGCTGCTGCTTGGGAAGTGAGACTACCTGCTATCCCCTTTCCCAACCACTGGACTCTTCCAGACATGCCTAGTGATGTCTGCATCCAGTGTACGATGCATATCCCACAGCCACCAGTGCAAAAATATGTAGGGTATATGGAATGTGGGGATGCTTCTTTAATGACATCCATATAACAACTCTCCTCCAGCCCCCAGGAGTGCTGGGTATGTATGAATGATCCCCACGCTGAGTTGCAGGGAACAGACAGTGAACTGTTTGGCAGTTGGAATCAGAAGCCTTTTTTCCTTTTTTTTCTTTTTTTTTTTTTTTTTCCCTCCCCTAACACTGGTCAGCAGCTGTGTTTTTTATAAAATGAATGGAGCCCTTAATGAAGCAATAGATAGAAACAGTGAGAGGCTGTGTCCGTCAGTTACAAAGGGCTGAGGGGGAAGGGTTGAGCTCTTAAAATACCCTGACATCCTTTTTCTCAGTTATTTAAACATTAGGCATAGCAATGATCAGCTACCAACATAAAGCCCATATTTGGCTCAGTGGAAACGCTAAATCCACACATCAAAACAGCTGTTCATATAGACAGACCAGGAGAGGCTTTCTGTTCCAGTGAACATGAAATTGTGCAAAATAATGTTAAAAAAAAAAAAAAAAAAAAAAAAAGAAAGAAAGCTGAAAGCATGTGGGAAGGAGGAGGTCAAGTTGCAGCAGCACAGCTCAGTGTGCTGAACTGGTGGATGCAACAGACCACGTTACCAGCACGATAAGGATTGCAGCAGATACTCTGCCCAAGATACAAAAAGAGATATGAAGAGGATTCCAGCACTGGAGAGAAAAAATAAGCAGCTTTGCTATAAACAGTTTTCACTGCAGCTCAGTCCATCACTTGCAACACATGACATTAATCATAAACCTTGAAAACACATCTAGGTTAAAGTTTCCAGCTTTTCAAGCTGTAGAGTCTTTTAAAGAGGGAAGCAGCATCCTTCAGCACAAAAGTCCGGCTGCCACCACATGGTATTGGCACATCCTCTCCCACTCCTTCTCTGCAAGGACAAGGGAAGGGAAATACATCTTGAAGTTCAGACAGATTTTTGTACTGTAGATGCTGAGGCCCAGGCAGAGGTGGAAAGAACTCAGATTTTGGCAGTGACATCCTTTCTATGAGTAGTTTTGAAGAGCACCACTGCAGCAGAGATGTGGTATTGAGATATATTAATGCAAATCAGGAAGTCTGATTGTCCCTGAGACCCTATTCTGTTCTCTTCCACCCTTTGTAACCCTGAAAGAACGGTGAGAGGTGAACTGGCAATTTTCTGGAAAGATCCTGTTATCGAACTTGAATTTCCTGTATGCCACAGGAATTCCTTGTCCCCTGCTTGCCAGTCATACTTGGAGAAAAAAAAAAAAAAAGAAATCTCACATCACCTTTTCTGTGTTAGTGACACTACACAATCCAGACTAATTCTGCCTTCAGGAATAACACAGAAATCAGCTTTTGCAAGCTCTGAGAATTAAAAAAACCAAACAAAAACCAAACAAAAACCAAACAAAAACCAAACAAAAACCAAACAAAAACCCAAACAAAAACCCAAACAAAAACCAAACAAAAACCAAACAAAAACCCAAACAAAAACCCAAACAAAAACCCAAACAAAAACCAAACCAAACAAACAAACAAAAAACCACACAAAAAACCACAGAAAAAAAACGCCACAAATAAACAAAACACAAAAATCAACCAAACAAACAAACAAAGAAAAAAAAAACCACAAAAAACCCCAAAGTTCTAATAAATGGGAAAGCCACTTGCACCTCTTTAGTTACAGCACAAGTTAAAGATGCCAGGAGAGCAGTACTGCAGGGTAAAAGGAGCCATAACCCCTTGAGAAAGCTAAGATATTACTCCTCTGTGCTGCCCTCCAGTTTTTCTCTGCAGGTACACCCTGTTCTCTGCCAAATGAATACTCTCTGTTGCAAAGCTGACATTTATAGTGGTCCCAGCAACTCCTGGCTGCTCAGAAGTGCTCGCAGATCCCTTTGTGCTGCAAGAAGGCTTGGATGCCTTCCTCCCCATTAAACCAAAATAAACTGCCAGGGCTTGACAGGCACACCATGGTGCCCTTGTGGAAGGAATGATTAGCCATTCCCAGAAAAGCTCAGCAAAGAGCATAACTTTGCCCTTCTTTTGTAAGATGAACTGGCACAGGTTCCTCTTGTTTTCACTGGCAGTGGCTGTGGTTAACCAAATCAAGGCCTTGGCTTGTATCAGTCCAATCATGGCTGCTGAATCAGCAGATCTAGCAGAGCCTTGGCTCAGACATGTCAAATATTTGCTTTTGCTTCTTCCTATCACAGGATTTTTTGAGATACAGGAGGAACGAGCAGCCTAAAATAGTTCCAGCAAAGTCACAAAGCTGGTTGTCCCTGAAAATGCCAGTATGCTAAATAAGTCACTAGGTTAATCAGCTTCAGAGGAGCAAAGATTGCTGCAACAGGTTCAAAAAGAAATGCCTTTAGAAACCCAAAGTGGCATTTGTAATTTCAGTCAAGAGGCTCAAATACCTCTAAGATATTCATGAGGAACATGTCACAGCAACAGGTTTACAGATCAGATTGGGATCAGAATGAATACAATGAGCGTGGCACCAGCTCCAGGAAGGAAGTCATGTACACATCATAGATCTGCACACTACACTAGCAACTATATTCAAGGAGACAAAGAAAACTTAAAACAACAAATAATAGTCTATCATGGCTCTGTATTTTGCTCTATTTCTTGGAGCAAAATTTTTCTTTAATACTAATAGAGCCAACAAAAATGCTAAAGTATGTTGGTGTTTTCTTAATTAAAATAGTAGGCTGGAGTGGGAGTCAAAAAAGTGAGCACAAAAGTAGGGAATGACAGATATAAGCAAGAGAAAAAACGACTTCATTTATACAGATGGATGACAAGAATATACCTGGACAAAGATTATTGTACTCCTGGTAAAGCATGAAGACACGAGACATTGCAAAGTTACAAATTTATTTGTTTTGAAATAAATACAAATACTTCATTAAGAAACTTTTCTTGATAGACTTTACACAATAGCTTTATTCTTTCTGGAAATTGTCTGTTCTTCCCACAAACCATTATGGATATTCTACACAAGAGCTGAAGTTAGTCAATATAAAGTAATCTAGATGGTTGTTCTTCTGAACAAGCAATCCCAAAGTATTATCATTTCCTATTTAGCTGCTCAGCCTTTGAGCTTTTTGTTTTTGTGAGGACTGCAGTTCAGCAGGTATGCACTGAGCTCAGGAAATCTTGTCCTGCTATCTATGGAATGACAAATTTAAGAACACCCAACTGTGAAAATCTGACTGGCAGAAAGGTATCAAGCCACTAGCTCCAAAGAAAGCAACCCAAGGTATCAGGAGGCAACGTAAAGATGCACAGCCAGCAGATCATGACATTTAGGGAGTCATTAGACACTGTTTCAGAGATAGTGTTGCTGCTCCACCACTTGGTGGAATACACTTCTCAGCACCAGTGAGATCTCATCAGTTTCAAATCTAGTAATTAGTGGCAGTTGAACATACAGTATCTAATTACGTGCCATCCCAGTTATTCATCTCTCCTGACAAAGAACAGCTGGATCTGGCTTCGCTTATAGAATTCCAAATTTAGCACAATTGTGCTGGACACAAAAAACTTGAACTGCAAAGATAAGCTTTCTGAAGGGAAAAAAAAAAAGAAAGGTCAAGTTGTTCCTGCTTTACTGGCATGTATGGCTATGCCGCTTGTGACAACTACACCAAGTTCTGCAGCATGGTAAACCCTCTGGCCTAGGTTCCCAAACAGGAAATCCTACCTTGTTTATCAAATTTAAATCCTGTCCTCTTTTGCCTAAGCAGGTTTTAGGGTCTAGGAGGGGATAAGGAAAGGATGAATGAAACTAAATCTCCAAAAAAAAAAAAAAAGTGAAAAAAAGCTTAAATTTTAGTTTGTCTCAAAGTCACATTAAAATTGCCTATTTTAGTAGTATATTTATTGTACATAGGAAAACAGGCTTGAATACTAATGAATTAGAAGGCCTATAAATGCACGATACATTAATTTTTCTATCATTGAAGTCAAGCTATATACAATGAATTCAACTCCAGCTTCAACACGAGGCCATAACACATTTGTTTCATTTCCTTTCGTAAAGTGATCTACAATATTTTTCTCCCCCTCTCTGAAACTCATTTCAAATTGTGCCAGTTTACTTCAAGATAATAAGAGATAAAGGGGTTTGTAACAGCTTTGATTTTAAAGGAGGGTATTGAGCAATTCTAGTTTGACTCTGAAGTGTTTACAACCACATCAGCTTTTGGCAAGTATCCTTTAGAATTTGGCATCCACTGAAGGAGGGCACAATAGCAGCAGCTGTCTGAGTTACAAGAACAGTGATAGAGCAAATGAGATGCTTCTTTTCTTTGGTCCCTGTCAGACCCTGGTGAACAGAGTTCATCCTACAGAATATCTTGAGATTAATACCAGTTATGTTTTGGTGATACACAGGGGGCACCCATTACTTTTTCCACACTGTGACCAGTTTAAACCTCCCACAGCCATCTAACAGGACACTTCCATGGACTTGGGGCTTGATTGTTCAGCATTGCTTGCCGAGTTCGGTGTCAGCTCGATGCGTGTGTCTGTGTGGGAGCGGTTCCTGGAACCGTCCCCAGTGTGGGATCGGCTCCTTGTTCCCTCCCCAGTGTGAGACCTGCTCCTCGTGCCTTCCCCGGTGTGAGATCGGCTCCTCTGTCCGTCCAAGGAGGTTACACTGGAGCCAGAAGCAGTGCGGGACCTCATCAGCCTGGTCATGCTAGCAGAGGGCACTGGAAGAAGAGTCTTTCATTAATTCCTTCTTTCGAAGTCTTGGAAAAAAAGCCCTTGCCTTCCTCTTCAGCCTGGACCACCCCTGGAGAAGCCTTCAAGGTTGAATGAATACTTTTCATGGTGGCTTCACATGCAGAAGTACCCTCACTGTTCCAAGCATACAGTTAAGAAGCCCAAATTACTCAGGCAAAATTAGTGGCCAAGGCTGAGGGACTCAAGGCAGCTCTAATGGCACATTGCAGTAAAAACACAGAGAAAAACCGAAGAGGCTCCATCAGTCCTCCAGTTACTTTCATATGCTTAACCTTTGCTGGCAGCCCAGGCTAGCAATGCATCTGCACAAGCAGCTGTCAGAAGCACACGGGAAAAACAAGTGGCTACAACTTAAAGAAATCTCTGAACCAATGAGGTTTTAAATATTGCATGCAGTATATGAACCATATCCTGTGATGCCACAAGGGGACACTATTACAAATATCCACTTTATATTTTTAAAGTAAAACAGGTATTCATGGGTGTAAGCTGTTCAAAAAGCTCTATTATTTAGTAACTTCACTTGGACTAAAAACCCTTTGCACAGATACCACAGGTGTTTTTTTTTCCCCTTGCAATGCATAAACCTGGAAAAGATCACACATCTGGGATCAGAGACTCTCTGGGTGCTTAGATGCCCAATTAACTCTGGTAGCCAGATCAACATTCCATGAAACCAATACTTACTGTATCCCATTCCCTGAACAAAGTATTTGAAAGCTTCCGCAAGCTTGGCAGGCTGCAAAAGAGAGAGAGTGTTATTGTAGGCAGTACCTCAGTAGGTTAGGGCATCTGTAAAATCTATAACATACTAATATAACTATCTTAACAGGGATCTCAAATATTCTCTGGGTTCTAAAGACCCTCTGAAAAGTTCATTTGGGAGAAAAATCCACCATTCTCCTCTCTAGTATGCTCCCCTGCCCCATTATTTTACAAAATGGACACACAGATTTGGGAATGAGATTCTCAGAGAAGTGATGACAAGTCTGGCTCAAACTTTGCTTGTGCAGTTACTGAAGCAAGTGAACCAAAGAAAACCAACTGACCTCACAAAAAATACAAGGCAGTTCTAACATAGTAACTGAGCAATTCCTAACCAGCAGAGAAATTCAGCTGATCAGAGCTGATAATTACATTTATAGGGCAAGAAGAGCTCAGCAGGAATACACAAGTACAACTGCCTGTGACTGACAGTCTTGCAATGAGGCACTCCCGGTTTTTCTGTGCTGCTGACAATGCCCACATAAGCCTCAATTTCAATTATTGCACATGAAAATATTTTTTTGTATAATTCTTTCTGAATCACTGCAAGGAATGGACACTGCAACAGAAGCAATGCACATACTACTGTGTGGCTTTAAAAAGGCCTTTTCCTGACTCCCATTGTTGGAGCACACACTGCCTGGGAGACAGTCTCTACAGGGACTTCAGCTGCAGGCAATTACAAATTCAGGTTTTCTTTAAGTTCATAAACACCACATTATACTGCTTTAGAAATATGTTTAGATGTTAGATCACATTCCAAAGCTGATTTACATGTAGGTCAGCTCTTTTAATGAAGCAACACAAGAACACAGCTAAATTTTAACTTTCCCAGCCTAGTTCTGTTAGCAACTTAGAATTTATGCCAAAATATATTTCAGAAACTCCAGTTCATTCTCAGTCAAGTAGTCAGCGTATGCAAGAACATAATGTTGTTATTTCCTGATCTCTACTATAAATAGTCCAAGTAAATGTTTTTAAAATGCTAGTACTCAAGCCTTAATCCATGTCAGCTTAGTAAATAGTCATAATACTGCATTCCTACCTCAGACATTTACTTGATTTAGACTTTATTAGTGAAAATAATATACCCTCCCCATCTTAGTTTTGTGCTTCATTGCCCGTTTAAGAAGAAAGCAAGCTCAGATGACCAATTGACATCACCATTCATGAAATCATAACCATCCTTTTGGCTGACATTTGGGAACAGCAAGTACCCTACAGGAAAACACCCATTTGTTGCAGTCTGACACACTGCAGAACAGGATTAGTAGGATTTCCGCCAGCTAAATCCTACCTGGGAAACTTGGGGGAGCCCACCACAGTCAGCCATCTGAAATGGGATGAGAACAGCTAGTTAGTGCAATGCCAGAGCAACTCATTTATGCTCAGGATATATTAAAATGACCTTTTCAGCTATCTGGCAGGAAAACATTTCCTATTGTTGTGTGAATAACATACATGTGGATAAAGGCATCAAAGTAAGCTGTTAAATGTTTATAAAAGCTATGACATCACCCCAGAGCATCTTGACAATCAGGCAAAGCATCAGCTGGAGCTACAAATGCTTTTTACAAGGCAGCAATTACCAGTTCCTTAGAAACCAGCCTATTAGTCCTGGTTACAAGTTCAGCTCTGAATTGCAATAACATGACTCTGTATTGACCTGGATGACAAACAGGAGAGAGAAAACAAACACCTAAAGCTCAGAGGTGAGAGGGAAAAGCAATTTGCTGAGATTGCGGATGGCAAGCATCAGCCTGACTTGCCAAGGGAAGCAGGGAAAGCCAATTGAGAAAAGCTATCTTGAGTGCATGCAATATTTTTGGAGCACTTCATTTTTCCTGCCACTCCACCCCTCAAAGTCAACCCAACAAAAACAATCCTGTTCCAAGAAACACCACAAGCTCAAAACAGTGGAGTTGTAAATTACAGGAAATCCCAAATCCTATCTAGGATTAGTTAGGAGCAAAACAGGCCTGCAGTGGGAACTGGCATCAGCCATATCCCTGGACTGAGCAAAGGCTGGCCACTGATACAGGATCTGAGATGATGTCAACCTTTCTTAGGGTGTGTGCCATGTCCACACAATAGGGCAGCAGTGTAACTCCTCAATGTTAGGAGGAAAGAGCATTTTAAAAAATCTATTATCATTTTCACTGACCAGTTCAATAAAGGGAGATGCAGTAGAAGTTCACAGCAGAAGCATGACCAAACTTGTTTCACCATTTGCATGCTATTACTTCATCAGTAACAAGGTGAAGACTGCATTCATAATCTGAATGCCAAGGATCAGCCAAAGCCTTTGCACGATGTTCTGTTTGGAAGTGCATTTTATTAACCTTTTGAAAGTAACAGTAAGATGTCCTGGACTGCACCTTCATCAAAGGCAAGATGACCAAACTGTGACTGATATATTAGCTGCCAATTCATTTGACTCTACTGCTGAGGGATAGGCAAGCAGAGGAACAGAATGAGTGGGTTTGCACTTCCACTATGCTTGTGGCCTTTTCAAACATTTCAAAATACCTCAAGATCAGCTTTGCCAGCTCTAGTCAAATTCATTATGGGTATGTGAAATACAGAGCATTTCAAGTCTTGTCCCCAGTGTTTTAAAATGGAAGAGCTGAGAAATTCTCTGCTGTTAGCTGACAAGAACCCTGTAGTCTCACTTATCCTACTAAAATACTCTTACCCTGAAGGAACTCCCTTTTCACATCAGAACTGTATTCTTACTCTGCTATCTGTACTGCAGCACATCACTCTGGTTCTGCTTTTTTAGTTAAACCAACTGATTTTACATGAAACAAATGTTTCTTTTGAAAAATCACAGGTTTTGTTGCTACCTTCAGAAGTGTGGTCCTTGTTGGGTCCAGCTTTGAGTTGCATTCAACCTACATAAAAGAATAGCAGCATAAGGCCCTGTACACAATATTTTAATTACGACTTCTTGGATGAAAACAGATTGAACATCCTGTTTTCTGACTTAATACACAGTAAACTGAGTATCTGATACTTCTGCATGGAGACTGTATACATATATGTACATTTAAACTTAACTTTAAACCCAAGCAAGTTCACATTTCTGACTGCTTTTTTTTCATGTACAAACCCATGAGTTGAGAATTGCAGATTGTTTTTCCCCCATCTGTCTCTGGGACTCCAGTGACAACAAGTGTTGTTTATCTTGTGATTTGGGGTCATCTGGTAGCGTCCCAAGTGGTGAGCAGCCATGTGGCCATGGGCCAGCAGACTGGGCATGCCCATTAAGACACAACATTTGAAGTCATCTAGTCATCTGGGGCGAGTTATAATGGTCAAAAAGCGGCTCTTTGCTTCCATAGTGATCCAGGGCACAGCTCCAGCGCCACACAACAAGTTGAAATACCAGCAGCAGATTCCTCTCTGAAGGAAAATATTTGCGGTTCACTAGAACTGCTGTGGTGATTGTTCCTAACGTGGTAGCTATTAAATGATGGTGCACAGCCAGAGGGGACAAACAGGGAGGGATTAATGGCAGCTCTCCTGTGGTCTGGGAAAGGAGAGGCAGCTGGGCTGGATCGATAGCCAGCGAGGCTGCTGGGTGGCAGCAGCTCTGCTGGCCCTGTGCGGCTGCTTGGCTCACCCACCCATCACCCAGCAGGGTGGCAAAGGTGTCTCGAGGTACCCACCACGGCATCCACTGCTGGGGAGCTGTCACCAACCACCAGGAGGACAGGACATCTGCAAAGAACACAGAACTGGCATTACCTCTGTGATCCAGCCTGGACCTGCCCCAAGCTGCATTTTGTGTCACTGGAAGGATGAGACAGTTAAGTGTGTGGAAATGAGTTGGTTTGTATTCCAGACACCTTAAACATACATCAAATCCACTGCATTAGCTTAGATCTACAGACATGCTCTGATTCCTTGCTTGAGAACCTGTCCTGGGAGGAGGGGAGCAGCAAATCAGCCTTTGCCAGTGCTCTCATTTCTTGATTTATAATAAATTGAATGTAGGCATCAGCATCAAAGTGTCTCCCACACCACCAGACCCCTGAGCTCCAACTTTTGGATCTGTCCATCCAATTCCAAAAAAAGATTGGCAGAGAAGCAGAGTCTTCTGTGTAACCATCAGCAGCTGAGCAGAGAAGGACTTGACAACTTATGTTGCACAACTTGCAGCGTAAGTGAAAAGCTGTTAGCAGGAGATTTGACAGTCATTCTCATACCTGCTCCATCTTCCTGAATCTTTTTTTGTTGGGTTGGTTTTTTTTTTAAAATCGTTTTGGGTTGGATTTTTTGGTTGTATAGGCATAATGCAAGAGCATCCAGAGCTATACCTTTCATTAACTACAACCCATTACTGCATGAGGCTAAGTACATCTACTTTTTGAGTACTTTGTAAACCCTCAAGTTTGCACAGGCATAGTGGCAGGAACTACTTAACTTTCCATTTCAGCTAATATGCTTGTCAAGTCTGAAGAAATGAATTCTTCCTAATAGCAGTCCCTGACTTGCTGTAACTTCTCATTTCCTACATGAAATTACAAAATCCTTTTCTAGCACATAAGCACATGCAACTACAGCTCTGTAGAGCATTTGCAGTGCATCTACTGATCACACCTCTTACCTCACATAATGTACAAGTGAGCTGGTAGGAAATAAATTACTTACTGAAGGGTGACAACATTTACTCCAGGAACAGGGCGCTCAATCTCTAGGTCTCGCCGACTGAAAAAATGGAGAGAATAAAGGTTTTTGATATACTGAAATTTTACAGATACTTCCAAATTCTAGTTTAGAGAAAGCACAGACATGGTAATTTTATCTGATACATGTTGCAATCTCCATTATTGATGTAGAACCATACTCAGACTGAAGGATCAATGCCTAGTTCAATCCCAGGGTACTATCTTTCACCCCACAAATGCACAAGGTTCTTCTCCCATAAGCAAACTACCTGAGATCCCCAAATGCACTCTCAAGCAGAACTTTATACTGGGGGAACACATGTAATTTCACCAAACAAGTAATATCGTCTCTAAAGAGCTGGGTAGCCTCTTAAAACAGTTTCCAGTTAGAAATCAGGTAAATGTATTACCTGTTGTAAGAGTTGACAAAGAGATGAAGGTTGGTTTGATTCATATCATTAATAATATGCTGACGGTAAGTGTGGATCAGGTCATGGTTGCTGTGAATCTCTTCCTAAAGTGGAGACAGAATCATTCAGAATAGGGGCTATTTTCTGAAAGGATCTGAAGACACGGCACAGCAGTTGCACATGAAACTCATATCTACACATCAGGGGTTCACCTTGAGGGAAGGGACAACTTTCAGCACCCAGAATTCATATTATCTTCCAATTGGAGTACCTCAATTTTCACTTTAAACTCCAGTACGCTGTAATATAAAGATCTCACAACTGCAAAGCATGTAATTGTAGTGCAGATGGTTACAGTCAGACAAGTGTGAGGTTTCAGAACATAAAAAATTCAGGGTAAGAAGCCTAATAAACGTTTCCAGGGTAAAGCCAGATGTTGAAAGCTTACACATGTGTAATGTGGAACTCAATTTCACAATAGTAAATAACTAAGCTTCAAGGACTTCAATCAGGAACATTTTCAAACAGTTTGGTTCTAAAGTCTTTATAGATTAGCTCCTTGTTCTGCTGGAATGGAGTTTTCCATTGCATTCATTAATAGTTTCAAGCACAGCAAAGTAGCCTCAGAAAACAGTACAGTATTTTTCATTAGGCTTGTACTGAATAGTGCCATTATTACTAATAACCAGCTGTCAGAGCTACGAGTATATTATATAAAGATCTGGTGGGTAATTCAGCTCAGGACATGAGCCTATACAACATTTATATTTAAGTGTTGGCTGTCTAAACAGGGGGCTGCCCCTACTAGATTTGCCATGACTGAGATGCACGTGAGTCCTCAGAATATGGCAAGCTCCATGGCAGCACCACCTCCAAAATACTGGGAATGCAATTATGAAACCTATCTCACAATTTAACTTTGTCCTTTGTTGTTTGAGTGAAGGATTCTCCCCCTCCTCCCAGCCCCAGGAGGTAAATACAGAGGACTGAATACATCAGAGGAATCTTTTGAAAATCCTTACCTTTCCAAAGAGATGTGAAATGACCATGTCTGGCAAAGCATTTGTCCAACCTGAAATCTGAACAGCAAGATTATCTAAGTATCTGCTACAAACACAACGCTTGAACAATTGAAATCTTCCAGTTACCCATAAATGGATGTTTCTCTGCTGTCTCTATATGTACAATATCCTGGATTGATTTTTCCCCTCAATCCAACTATGATACTGCTAGGGGCTGTTTATGTTTGAGTCACATGCAAGATGTCTTTTTTAATGCAGTTATTCAGGAAACACACTACTAATGGCATAAGTGTATATGGAATCACTCCCTGCAGGAACACCAAGCAAACCAGCCAGTTGGGTGCCACTCAATCTCACTGCCAAATCTCCTCCCCAGTCACTCCACTGACAATACAATGGAGCTGGTACTTTAAGCTCATGACCCACAATGTGTACTTTGGCTTTGAAAGAACAGAAGAACACAGGGCACACACTGTACTCCAAAGGTTAGCAATACTTGAGAGGTGGAAGGCAAAGGCACAGATATGGAAGAATTTAATTACAAGCCACTGGGTGACATAATCAAAATGGGTCAACTACTACATTTCAACATAGACAAGTTACTACATTTTTTTAAAGTTAGTTTGTGTATCGGTTTATTTTGATAAGTTTCATCTGGGAATATATTTAGTAACTAAGCCTTGAAAGAATGTTATGTAACCTCCGCAAGTTTATCCTAGTATTAGTGTTGCCATTACATTTACTATCATCCTAGATGCTTGCAATAAGTGGAATTTGTGTGGTTAAAAGATGACACACTAACTTTTGTACTTCTCATAGTGTTTAGAGCAACTGCCATTCACTTAAATGTGACCCCGAATGATATAAAGTGCCTGCCATCCGTTTACCCTGAAAATTGTTTTAACAAGTTAAATTTGAGTAACATTTATACTTATTTATACATATTGGTTCCAGGAAGATTTTTTTAAGCCAGTTTTCAGTGCCTGTTTTTCTGCATTGCAATGTTTCTTACAACTACAAAAGAATACAGCTGACAGGAGTTTCTTTATATGTGAACACTTTCACTTAAAATTCTCCTTGTATGAACAATCTGCCCACAGTTACTTTTCTGTGGACACAGAAAGCCTTTTCTGAGTTCTTTTGTCATCTAAGACTCACACAGGTGATTGAAATATGGAAGATACTGTTCTGACATTTTTCTGTGCTCTAATTCAGATTTTGGATTGTTCTGGTAAACAAAGCCATGAACAAGAAAGAACTGAATGTTACACTACGTTTGAAAGATGCTCCCAAAACTGCCATGTCCAGGTTAAACTCTGTTTTCCCTGGCAGATATTATCTCTTCAGAATTGTCCATACCCAGTAGCTCCACTGTGCCACAGGGATCTGTATATGTTTTCTCAAAGTACTTATTTTTATCACTAGCCCAGTAGGAGGTATGTTTGCAAATGGAAGAATAAACCCCAAAGGAATTATTGTGGGATATTTTGTTCCTGCAGCCATGCCTTGGCACACTAACTTGCCCAGCTCATGTTCAAATGGTTTGCAGTAAGATTTATTTTACTAACTTATAGATGTTTACCTTAGTTGCTGCCCAGTCCATCCAACCTTCAGCACAAGGATTTACATTAATGAGAACTAATCCTTCCACCATGTCTGGATGGTTTAACTGCAAAAGAAAAGATTTAAGATTCATCAGATTTCCTTTGCAACTTGACAGTCAGCAAAAATCTTAAATTAACAAGTTATCTCCCGGGGAGTAAAGTGGTAGGTCTAGTTTTATCTTGCACAAAACAAGCATATGTATGGAAGAAACCTTTTCATTTAAGCAATTCAACTGAGCAGCTGGAGAACATTAGGATTTAACTTTTTCCTCCACCCTCAGTTTAAATAGAGAACTCCCATTATAAAAACCTTCTGCAAATTAACTGGGTAGAGCCCAGATCTTAAAATGGAAAATCTAGGTCTTCTGGATTAGCTATCCCGCAGATTGTGGTATTTCACTTAAAAGCCTGACTGCTTACTTAAATGGGCACGGCAGAGCAGGAATCCTCCAGCCACGCTACAGGGACAATAATATGCAAGGAAAATCAGGTTTGAGGTTCTAGGGAAGCTTCACAAAAACACTTACAGCAAATCTGGTTAAGATGTAGGCACCAGCTCCAGTTCCCATTCCTATAATAGTCTTGAGCCTGCACAGCAGTGAAACAGAAGAAACAAATGAGGAAGAGCACTAAAAATAAGTTGCATCAGTAGCCTTCCTCTTTCACATGCCACCGTGTATGTACAGAAGGGTGGGCTCAGCTGAGGCAACCTGTGGACCCCCAGCAATGCCACTGGCCCCAGTAAGGCTTGCAGGGCACTGGTCCTTGTGCACTGCAGGGCAGCAGCTATTCTCACTTCTCTTTAAGTAAGCACACTGAGCAACCACGGCATTGTTCTGATCCTAGGAGGAAATAGTTAGCCTCTGCCAGAAAAGCTTGTAAGATACAGAGCTCAAATCTGCAGCCTAAATACGAAGCTCTCTGCTCCCCAGGCTCCCTCTGCCCTCCCCATTACAGCTTTCCAAGTGTGACACTAGTCCCTCTCTAAGAGGGGGTTGGCAAGGAAACACCTCCTGCTATCCAGACACTGGGCTGATGAAGTTTCAGCTTCATAACCAAACAGGGCAGAGACAAACCAAATATTTCCATTAACTGAAACTGGGTTTAAAGCATCATCTTCAAGGTCTTAGAAAATACACAGAAGGGAAGACTAGACAAAATCCACTCAAAAACAGGTTATTCAATGCTTTTAGGAAAATACCTAAGAATAATTTTCATTCTCATTAGCAATATTAAATCAAGGCTTTGTAACTACACTCCAGTTTAATTGATTTTCAAGGCACTGATATTATTGTTAGCATTTTTTACCCCAGTGCAAAAGAATTTGCAACCTTATCCCTGGCATCTGCACTTGGTAGCAGAAGAGGCTTAAGGATGTCAGGCTGACCCCATAAGACACCCAAGCCTTAGAAACAAAACAGTAAATGTCTGCAGACGATGTGGTTCTTTTCTGCTAACCACTCAGGAAAACGTGGGTTGTTACAGTGGGAAGAACGGATTGTCTGTGCCCTGCCCCTGTGAGAGCAATGCATAGAAAATACTGGAGGAAGCCCCTAAATTAGACACATTGGATTTCACTTGAAGTTGCTTCCTGTTTAAAAATAAATAGACATTTCAAGAAAGGTCAAAAAAATAAGCTCTGTCAGAAACCAAGGCAAAAGTAATCCATCTAGAACAGAGGAATCAAAAACAGCCACAAGTGTAGTTCTAGCAAACAAAATGCCAGACAGCCTGACCAAAGCAAATGCCTGCTCTGTCCTGCTCTTTCAGTGAGCCTCATGGAGAGAAGAATGGAAAAAAACCAAAAAACAAACAAACAAAACAAAACAAAAACCAAAAAACCCCACCAAAAACAATACCAAAAAACCCACCAGAAAAAAAACCAACAAAACACAATTCTCCACTCACCCAAACTGTTTCAGGATTCCAGGAATCATTTCAGCCAGCTGATCCATGGAGGGATACACATATCTACAACAAGGATGTGTTTGTGGAATTACTACACCATGTTCAGCAGTGTAGGCTGGGAAATTTAGATACAGTTGTCACTGGAGATTTTGCAGCAAATGTGTTCATTACAAGATCGAGTGTATGAGCAGAATTTAAAACAGGAGCAAGGACAAGTAATTTCATAAAAATATGAGCATGAGCTATACGGCACTTTATGAGTTACGGGACAATTGATATCTGGTCCATCTAAGCAAAACAGACCACAATGAACCTTTAGCAAGAAAAAAGTTAACACTTAGAACCTATGAAAAAGTTTGAGGATGAGAGGTGAGTTTCCAACCACATTCACCACATGTGTACTTCTTGTCCACCACAAAAAATTTCCCTGTGTTGCAGAATCTCAGACTACAGCAATGAGATCTAGATATTTGGCAAACAACTTGCACGCAGGTTTTCAGGGAAACATTACCACAGGATAAATGCGAATAGCTTTCTATTAATATTAATGGAGAAAATGAAAGCACAAGAAGGGCTACAAAGTTTCTGAGGAAGCTCAATAAAAACAGCCCTTTGTCAACGCTCCTGGTCTTTTGCAGAACAGAAATCAAAACTTTAAGGGAAGGAAATTCTGAGCAAAATCTCAACTGAGTAGCACGTGGGGAAAAAAAAAATCTTTTACAATGATGGTGACAAAACACTGGAACAGGTTGCCCAGAGAGGTAGTGGATGCCCCATCCCTGGAAACATTGAAGGTCATTGGACAGGCTCTGAGAAATCTGGTCTAGTTCAAGATGCCCATGCTCATTTCATGGGAGCTGGACAATATGACCTGTAAGTTTCCATTTCAAACCAAACCATTCTATGACACTACAACTTAACTTGAGCATTCTGGTCTCCCAGTTGGACTTCAGGTAGAGAGAATACAGCTTCTTATATTGCCATCATGATCTTATCAAGCAGAGGTCTATACTAGCATAGATCACGATGCTTGCCCTTAGGCAGTTGACAACTCAGCAGCATTAACACTTGTGCAGGACATGAGGGTTAAGGCACTTAAAAGTTCATGACTTAAACAAATGCAAAGAAGGGGTGACTGAAATAGCTTTGTGGGCTGCTCTGAGGGACAACTGGGCCACTGCAGCTAACAACAGCTGAGAACCTGGCCCATCATGACCTCCTCAGCAATAGACCAGCTTAAAAATTAAGAAGGGAAATAGACTGGCTCATGCAATAAGGTACTTATAAGCTCCTTACTACTTAGTTCTTACAGAACAACTGGTCCTTGCCTTGTATCCTCCTCTTGGCATGTTTGCTGCTCCCTTCCTCAACCAAGCTGACTCCTATCCAAGGGGTATCCCCATGTACACCTGTCTCATTTGACCTAAATAGGATGAGCGTTTTGGCAAGGACAGTGTTCACGGCACCCAAGGTTTCCAAGAGTTACAGCATCATACATGGTGCACAGTCAAGGGTATGCAGCTATCTGCAGCAGTACTTGTAACACCTTGTTACTGTCCAACTTGAGTTTTCCAACTAAGTTATCAGGTCAACTTAACATCTACCATGCTGCCATTTCATAAAGTCCTCAGATTCAGGACAAGCATTAATATAATGCTTATCTTATTTACAGTAAAAAATTAGTTTGTCTTCATGATGTCATTAGAAAACAAAGTAACTCAATATTTAAATTGACAAGGTGTAGACATCTGTCAAGGAACTTTTACAACAAGTACTTTGGTTATCAGAGCAAAACCAAAAGTGCAGCCCCAAAGACCATTGTGAACTATTACAACAGAGCTCACAGAGCTCCAGTATTTTAGGAATAGTGTCAGTGTTTAAGTTCAAAAGCCAACTATTGTGTTTGCTTCAAGTGCTTTTGAATGAAATTGCAGATCAAGACTTTTTTCCAGGAAGAGAATAACTCTGAAGGAATGGGCTGTTACCCAGACAACTCACCCAGCTTGGAAAGATGGTGCTCCATCCTGCTGACCAGGTGCATCCACATGGCAGACTGCAAAGTGCTGGGTGATTTCTTGCATATCCTCGAAGTTGAAGAGAGGATTGAAACAAGTTTTATCTTGAGAAGGAAGAGAAAACATGAAACAATGATGAGGGAAATAGTAAATTTGCAGATATAAAATAACCTATCCTGCAGGTCAATCAAAAATTGATTCAAACATGTCAGTGGTGTTGTAGCCTCAGAAAAGGGACAGTCTTATTTCTAAGGAGCAAAAAGACAAGTAAAGCCCTGCTACAAAACTGCCTGGATCAACTTGCTTTAATTTCTTGAAGCATAAACCCTCAAAGCAAAGCTCCTTCCTCACATCCAGCTAAGGTTTATCCATGTTATTTTGGCACCTGCCAGAAGCATTGGCTTGGTACACCAAATTCTAAAAAACAAATATTCTTTATGAAAAAAGTGTAGTCAGGGGTATTCATCCCAGGTTTTGGTTTAGATTATGTTATCCATTTCCTTATCCAATCTTTTTTTTTTGTTGTGTCAAAAGAAATGGAGGAAAAAAGTATCTAAGGCCAAGATCATGACTTGTGCTTTTGCCCAAATATTACAGGATAAACATGTGACTGACTGCTGCAGGCAGCTCAAGACAAAAGCATCCTTCTGGGATACTCAGTGCTGTAGGCTCCATGTTTTGAGGTGATTTGATTTCCAATTCTTAAGCAATATTAATACGAGAAGAGGATTAGCACATTTGCCTTCTGGAGTAGAACACACCAGCTTTGAGATGCCTAGAAACTGGCTCAGTATTGTGTGTTTCTAAATGTTCTCACACTACAACATAAAGGAAAATCATTGCAGATGATAAAATACTCTTAGCTCAAATCAGTTTTCAGAGAACAAGTAAGTTTTGGAAAAGTTTCTTCCCTTTTCAAAGAGAGAGAAAGTTTATTTACCATAAAGATAGAATCATGAAAGAAAAAGCTCTTAATCAAAGATACAGTGCAGATTAAGCTTGTCCTGATCCATTGGAAAAAAAAAATCTAAAAGTTAGACAGTTCCACAAAAAGCAGTCAAGAAAGCAGGCTTTTTTTTTTTCTTATTAGTAATATCAACAACCCCCAGGAATAGCCAGACTTTAAAGATCTGGAGGTGTTTTTAAATATCAATAACTGATTAAGAAACAGTGAATTGTGTGAAGCAAATAGTAATGGTGAGAAGAACAAACAAGAGCATGTCAGGATATGAGCTCATTAAATGACAGATAAGATAAAAAGCACTTAAATTTTCTTTCCTAATAAGGACTTCCTTGGCTAAGGACCCAGTCAGCACTCATTTAATCATCCTGACTTGAGATATAGTTCATACAAACCCACGGCAGCATAAGACTGGTTATCAGACAGGAGCCTAAGGCAAAGCCCCAGCAGTGCTGTTTTCAGTCCTGCTGGCAATACACCTTCAGCCTCCCTAGAAATGCCTTTTTTACAGCATTTATACCAGCTCATTATGAACCACCAGAGATCTTTTGCTCCTGTAACTGAAATATTCCAATTATTTACTTGAAAAAAAAAAGGTAAAAAAGAAAACTGAGAATTAAACTTGCTGGAAGAGAGGCGTTACGTGTCATTTAGCAGGTTGCAACGTACACAAAAAAGCAGGGCCCTGGGAAAGGTTTGCCAGGCATTGCTGCTCCCACATCTGTGACTGCAGCAGTGGGGTTATGCAGCCAGGCCATACCTGTGCTGTTAAATCAAAGCTCTACTCACGGTTCAGCCCAATGTCATGGTAGGTGAGGATGGCCGGCCGGTTCCCCCTGGGAGTACCGCACATGGTGACACGGACTGAGCCGTGCACAGTCTCCACATCTTGTTCCTGGAGAGAACAGGGGGAGTGGGAAGAGTCTGTCAGGGGACTGTCCAAGTGCTCCACGTCTGCTGCAGCAGACCCTACCCAACCATAAGCCCAGGTCCTGCCCATCCCAGGGTCTGCTCTGCAATCCCTGTACTAACAGCCCCCATTCTATCCTCTGTCGGGGGCTCTGTGCTAACATTTGAAATCTGTCACCTGCCCAAGTCCACAGACAACTACAGAAGCACTTAAGCTGCTAGCTCTAACCAGATGTTGAGGAAACAATTAAAGAGTTTTTAACCTCATTAAAAGGCAGCATCAGAAAAATAAAGCAGTTTACTGTAGTGACACCAAGAACAACAGGAGCTTACAACTGTGACTCTCAACATTTGCAAAAGTGCAAGTTGCCACGATAAAATATATCTTTTTTTTAGGAAAAGGACTCAGCAAATAATTACTACTCCCCAAAGAAAGCAGTAGTGAGTAGCCTGCATTTGCTTATTTGCCATGAAGACTTATCACAATCAAGTTTCTGACTGCTGTAGCCTTCCCCAGCAAAAGTAGCCACATGTGTTTTCTTCATGGCTTGTGAAGTATAGACCTGAGCAGAAGACCAACTGTCTAAAGTTACTATTCTGTAAAGCAGAATAATCGCATTATTATTGTGATTAACAGAAAAACAATGCTAAGAAGCATGCTGCTATTATTTGGCATAGCAGGAGTTTGCACTACTAAATAGTATTTATTAAAGCCCAGGACATGGTAACAAATCAAAGTCTCTCTGAACATCATCTTTTATTTATTTGATCTCTGTGAAAGTTAGATGTGGTTTGGGTCTTACATCTAACTTCACAACAGATAAAACAGCTTTTTGTTTCTTTTTGACTTGAACTTCAGATGGGCCCAAACAATTTGTTATTTTGCCAACATGTATAAAGGGAATCACAAACCAACAGTTATTTATTACACTTATTCGCAGTACTGTTACACTCACACAGCAGTCAGGCAGTAAACAGGTAGTAACCAGTCTAACCATCTCAGGAGAATATTTTATGTACTGTGCAGGACACAGATATGATCCATGTCATTCAGTGTCCTGCCTGCTGCAGGGCTTGCTCGACTTGCTCTGTGCAGTAATGCCCAGAGGCAAAGTCTGAATTAAATTCAGATCTATATAAAAAAAAAAAAAGAAATTCTGTAGAAATCAGAGGCATACAGCCCCTGCAAAAGCCTTTAGAAGAACTCTTCTGAGGTAATAATTCAAACTAAATACCAGATTCTTAATTTGACACAAGGTACACACCACACATTTTGTTGAAAATAAGGATTCTAGACAATGCTATTCTACGTTTCCTCTAATTTGCTTTTAGTTACACAATTACACCAGTTTTAAGTTACAACTACAGCAATGAATCAAGATCCATGCCCCTTGTACACTTGGCAAGCTGAACACTGTTGCTATCTGAACTAAACTCCATCAAAACTCTAATTTTCAGCTTTTACGTCTCCTTAGAGACTCATTCCTCTGCATACTCACTGCATTATTTAGCAGGTAAGCTGTATCCTCCACATCGAGAACCATCTTTAGGCAAAACAGGGTGATAAATAAATCCAGTAAGTCAGAGAGAGGATGGGTAGCAGGTTTCTACTTTGTCCCAGTAAGAAACTGGGTTATATAGACAAGCTGCTATCCTACATAGGCTTAGAACTCCCATAATGCCCAGCCAGGAAAAACCAAAACAGACTAATTCACGAGGATGTCATTCTTAAATAGGATTTGAGTCAGGTTTGACCAGGGGAAGTACATACTCAGAGCTCAGACATCAAAGATGAACTAAGTCCCTGCCACACAACGTACAAAGTGGCAAATTTCAAGCCTGGGAATTAGCACAGCCCCTCCTGTTGCTGTTTCCATCCGGTTCTGAGAAGTTTAGATTCATTTCATATTTTATCTCAAATACTGAAATATTCTAAACTTATGTTAAAATAAATGAGAAGCAAGTTCTTTCCTAAAATCCAAGATTAACGTTTCCAATATTAACACAGACTAATTTTTAAAGTCTGAATAATTCTGCACAACAAAAAACCAAGGACTTTTCAGTGTTTGAAGTCTAGTATTTTCCAAAGTAGATAACATTTAATCTAAATGATTCCCACATCATCACACTAATGCCACTATAAGTTGAAGTTTTGGGCAGAAAATAGGACATTGTACATTATTATACAATGGATATATCATTAATACATACTATTAAAATATAATCATAGAATCACAGAAAGGCTTGGGTTGGAAGGGATGTTAAAGATCATCTAATTCCAATCCCTTGCTGTGAGCAGGGATGTCACCCCCTGGATCAGATTGCTCAGGTCCCCATTAATATTATATATCATAAAATTAATATATAATTGGATATTGTCATTATAAAAATATTCCAGAAGAGTTTTGCAGTGGCATTAGATAGCAATTAATAATAGTGGAAATTAATAACAGCAATTAATATTTCCCACATTCTACTCTCTTCTATACTTAAATAGTTTTCAATGCAAAGCATACAAATCTATAATTTGGTAACTTCAACAGAGTAATGAGTGTAAATATTGTGTAATGCCTCCAGTTGAGTGGGGAATACAGAAATTATTTTTTCCTCAGTCAGTGGTAAATAGGCACTCCATATAATTAGATATTTATTGCTAGAGCCTTCCACTAACAGCACTGAAAATCCAAAATGTGTTTTCTGTGCATGGATCACCTCAAGATTTGGGATCTTCCTCTTTCATGCATGAAAGAAAAAGGCTGATAGGGCAGACAATGCCAAACCCTTGAACCTGCACATCCCACCAACTGCCACAGCTAATTCTTCTGGGACTAGAAACCTGAGTCTAGTTCAAACTCAGTGTCAACTAAAAATAGTTCAGAGACGACAGGCGAGCATGGTCTCAATAACTGGCATAAAACACAGTCAGTTTAACAATTGCCTTAATTCCTCATTATCTTCACAGTGAGACTCCCCTAATTCAAAAGGGTTGTGCTGTTTCCCAGTAGCTCAAATTCTTAACAGCAAATACCCATAAGGTTCTAAAAAAAACAATCAATTCAAATCAGTTTGTTCAGTGACATCAAACCAACAACTTCCCATCCCTATTGATCCTATTAAAGATCAAGAGATTTGTCTACGTGATGTAGGGATGGATGTTTTCAAAATGCAGAGCACTGAAAACAGATGGCAGCACATCCCAATCAACATCAACATTATAGTAAGAGGCTCTTCACCAACTGATTTGTATTAAAACACTATCTTGGAAAAAAAAACCCAAGGTACACTAATCCGATAGAAGGATAAAGACAAACACACCATCTGTTCACATCTCTCACTTCAACAGAGGTGCAGTCTTATCTTAGTGCCCTAAAAACACACACAAAAATATCTTCAATATCTGCAATTTAAAGGAGGCTGTCTCAGTTTGAAGGTGCTGATCCATTTTAAAATAGATTTTATTTTTGCTTCAGGGGACTTTTTTTTAACCTTTTTTTTTCATGAGTTTAGAAGTCAGAGACAATTTGTTATCACACAAGAGAGCTCATTTATTCCTTCCCCTCTCTACTCTCTCTAAGGAAGACATGAATTGAGGAACATATTTACAAACAAGTTCTTTTCTTAAGTATGGGATATGCAACCAAAATGACACCTAAAAAGGAAGATATCAAAAAAGGAAAACTGTATACACAAATTGCACATTTTGCTAAATATGTCAGTTTATATTTTGAGTAAAATACTATATTTCATCAAGATTACATTAAAGCTTTCAAATATACATAATCCTCAATTACAATCTCATGCTTTTATTTTAATTTGTAACACTATTCCAGTTAGATACACCTCCCTTCTCTCACCTCAACTGAGAAAAAAAGCTTCAGAGCTTTTAAAGAAGACTTAAATAGCTTTTAAATTGCTAGCAGACAGTATATTTTAAATTCATATTAACTTTAATCTATTAACACCTGTGTAAGCTTTTTTTCCACTTCTTTTCCCAATGTCTTGCAGATCAAAATTATTTGAGCTTTCAAAGTGGTATTTCAATGTTGAGTTTCAAATCCCCTTTGCCCTGAAGTAATTTAGCAATTTCCCCCTAGGTTTTTCTACTTCAAAATAAGACTTAAAGTCATCTTATAGTTTTCTAAAACAAATGCCCACATTTCCAGTTACTTTCTCTTTTTGTCGTTGGGGTTTTTTTTCAGTTGGTTTTATTAAGATTTCTATTTTAAATTAGCAATATTAAGAAAGAGGCTCCCCAGTTGAGGGTGCGATTAGGGTACATTAGTGAGGATGACAACTTCAATGGGAATTGTGAGCGACCCTGCTGAGGTGGGCGCCAATCACAGAAACTGTGGTGCAGGAGCTGACGCAGGTTATTGCGATAGCTCTGCCCAGGGACTCTTCCTAGTCCGATTAGCACTGGGTCACACTGCTCTGCCAAGTACGAAGCTGCAGCCACCCCCATGCCATTCCTTCAGCATCCTAAAAGGATGAGGAAATCCACAGCACACACTGCAACTCTCCAAACCATATCCACCGCTGCCAGTGGGGAAAGCCACCCCTTCGTGTCCCGAGGACCAGCTGATTCATTTTCCCTTGTGGGGCAGCTCTTTCCTTCTCCCTGAAGAGGCAGGAGGAAGTAAATCTTCCACAGCTCTAGCGTGCTGGTGGATACAAGTGGCCTCGAGCCATGAATTGCAAAGAACAAACTCATCTCTGCCACCTACAGATGCCACACAGCTCAAAGTTGTGCTTAGTTACCGAGAAAGCAGCGTCCTGATGGATGGGAACACAGAGCTGAGAGAATATACAACACAGCGTTAAGGAGCTGGTTCCAAACCTACTGATCTAGAGAACAGGCAAATACATCAAACTGGAAATACAACTAAAATGTGTTTGGCAGCAAGACAAAGCCACACAGGGCATGCTGCCCTGCACCGGTTTATCATTAATTATGCTGAAAACAGGTTTGGCCAGAACACTCCCCTTCTTGGGAGGCAGAGGACTTTTCTTCAATATTCAGGTGGGTGCCACGGACATACTAACAGACAAAATGCTGACAATGCAGCTCAGTGCTGTCGGTTCATCCATCTCATCTTGCCCATCCCCATGTAACTTCATGAACACTTTCCTCCATAGAAAAACCACACATCTTGCAACATGTGCTTTTATGAGGACAATATTGTGCTCCACAGTAGCTTACTTCAGAAATTAAACGCTATGTTTGACTCCAGTCTGTCTAAAACAGTATGAGAAATATGAGTCTATTTTTTTTCCAAATCTGAATAACTAGATACAATTTACTCTTAGGAGGAAAACAAGACAATCGCTACTTTTCAATAGTGGCAGAAACAAAGTCACTAACTGAACACTGCATAACTTGTTCCCAGATGGACAGAGCAAGTTGCAATGGATATGGCAGACACTCATACCCATACACACACATTAAATAAGCAGCTGTATCCTGCCAAGCACTGATCACCTCCTTCCCTGACCAGATCCATCCTCCACCCAAGACTGACTCATGGGAAAGGTTGCTCGCTAAGAGCACATCAGCTTCAGTGTCAGTCCTGAGTGACCTGAGTCCTTCAGGGTCTGAACTCTTCCAATAAACTAAGTAATCAAATGTCATGACATTTCCAAACCACTTCTTTCACAGATCAACCACAGAATAATTTAAAGACACACAGGTAGGGTTCAAGGGTTTAAGGACCAAAGCCAAGCCTCCTTTGTGGCCACAGTTCTTGACTTCATGAATTGCAACTGTTCTTCCACATTTTTTTCCTCCCTGAACTAGAACAACCAAAGATTAAACTCTTAACAAAGAAGGATCATTAAAAAAAGTAAGATCTGGCAGAACAGTACTAAATGACAAGAACCACTGCTCTGGATTAGCGACAGTTAATCCAAAACATGAAAAAAAGCAAAAAGGCTTAGAGAATTTGATCTTGCAAGTTAAAAAACCCTATATATACACATGGTTTACAAACCAAGCAATTTATTCCAAGAATAGAAATGAAATATGGGTCACTTCTGGATTCTTAATCAAAATACCTCAGTATTCCTGTTAGCACATTTAATCTGGGATTCAGATTTATTTAGACCAAGTGATCAATCTGGACCCAAACAGAAAGCTTCTCCCATGCTATGCACAGTCCTGCAAGAAGCTGCATGGTGACAACTTTAATGTACATTTTTCAAGACTTCAGGCAGTGGATTTCATCATTAGGAAGTTGAAGGGGAAGATACAGAATTGATGTAAACTACAGTTTTGCTACAAAAGAATCAATGAAAGATGTCCAAGATAACTGTTTCCCTTGGTTTCCAAGGAAAAGACTGTTGAATTTGTGCTGTACTTTTTAACCAACTGTGGTAGTTTATCCCTGGCCCAAGGTAAATATCCAGAGGTCCCAACTTGCACAACATTGAATAAAAATATAGATAGGTGCTAATAAAATTCAAAATGCAATAAAGTAGAGAAGGGTTATATCCTTCAAGAACCTCTATCTGAACCTTCAAGAGACTAAAACAATACCTTTCCCTATTTCCTGCCCATTCTATCTCCATTAATAGACCCCTTGATAAAAGTGAGACACCCAGTGACCTTTTTTCCCCCCCATCGCATACTTTTTGTCCTCAGCAATGGGAAAACATCACTCACTTTTCATTGGCATAAGTACACACCCTCTGCTCTCCTTCCCAGTTCCACCCAGCCTGATTCCTGCAGCTGTGTATTTCCTTAGTCTCAGCTTAAAAACCAGCAAGGACCAACTTCTCAGTTGAAAGTCCAAATGACAATAAAATAAAAGGAGCCAGGAGATCTACCGAGTCATCTCTCAAAAGCATGACAAAGTGAAGAGCCACCATGTGACCTACTGGTGTGCTTTATGAACTGCTACTTTTTGGCTGTAAATAAACATACAGAAATACCATGGCTCCTATTACTGACATCACTGATTGCTTAACACCTTTCACCACCCCACAGGCCTGAGGAATGTTTTGAAAAACTTTCAACAGCATAACAGGATGCACCCACAAGGACATTTCCTCGGAGGAAAGGCATGCACACTGCTAATGAAAGCAAATTAATTGGGAAAAGTGTGTGTCCACATGGGAGGGGAATATATTGTTTTCACTACCACTGCCAAAGATCCTCATTCTCTTAACAAGAATAGAACTGCTTGCAGCCCAACCACCCCTTTTGAATGAAATTTTCTCAGCTCCAGTCTGAAAAGACCTCCCATGGTCCCCCTTCACTTCAGCATAGCCCCATTCAGATCCCTCTCCCACAGTGAGTTCCTGGCAAGCAGGCAGACCCTTCTGGTCACATCTCACTGTTTTCTCAAATGTCAATTCAGTTTCTCCTTTTGCCAAAAAAAAAAAAAAAAAAAAAAAAAAAAAAAAAAAAAAAAAAAAAAAAAGAAAAGAAAAAAGAAAAAAAAAAAAGAATAATAGCTTTACTTGCCTGAACATCAAAGTCTGGAAGGAGGCGAGTGATAGCCTGTGAAGAGATTTGAAAGCATTAATGGAAGTAACTTGCAGCTACAGAAATCTACAGTGGGGCATGTGTTCTAACCCATCAGTTCTGCAGCTGAGAGTTGTCTGCCCCTCCATTCAATTAAAGGTCTCTTGATGAATGTCAAAATTCACCCAAGAGTATTTTACTCTCTAATCTTGATGGAGAACATGAAAGCAGTAAAATACTAGATTACAGACAGCAAAATGAAGCACAAAAGCTGATGCATCAAAAGTTATTGTTAAATCACTGAACAATACACTCAAGGAGCAGTAAAACCTTTTTTCCATCACTTATTGTAGCCATGGGACAGCCAATAGACCTGCCCAGAGTAGAAAGTCGCTGTTCAAGCACGCACTGAGCATTTCCAACTCCACTGAGCAGTCATTCATGGGATTTGATTACAGGATGCAGAAGGTAGGAAGGGGTTTATTCTAGCCAAAATTAGTTTTTGCAGTGTTTGAGAAACTGGCTAGACAAAGATCCATTCCAACCTGTGACCCAGCATAACTGTTACTGACCAGCTCCTACTTCTGTCAAGGACCTCCACCAGGAAGGGAGTCAGGTGAAATCCTCCCCACCTCCAGTAGTCAATGAGGTTTGTATCATCAAAGGAAGAAGTATCTTATAGTCACTTCCTTTTATTAAAAGCCAAAGAAGTCAAATTTCTATTTTCATTGCAGGGCTGAAAAGAGGGAAGAGCTGCCAAGCAAACACTATGTTGCAAAATGTGAGAAGGGCCAAAGCTTAAAAGATGGAGATAAAAAGGAGGTCTCTCAGCCCCAGAAGCCCAGATAAATTAAGGACAGATGTCAGAAGCATTACAACTGCTGTCTTAGGCAATATGTTTTCAGATGGTGGACCTCAAAGCATTGCAGCCCAACCTGCAATTGTGACAGGACCCAAGAGCCATGATCTTTAAGCCATTAGGCACCAATGTGTACATACAGATAGCTAGAGAGCTGACTGAGCTTGTGGAAGGCCATTAGATCATGAATTTGTTGGGTTTTAATCTTACTGTACTGCAGGTCTCATGGCCTTTTAAACACAACATTTCACTCAACTGGAGTGTTACTCCAGTGGGACCTAGAGTTGAAGGTAATAAGTATATGTGGCATCTGCACTGACAGCGTATGAAATAAGGTTGATAACTGCTCAGGAATGAAAACTCAGCTACAGCAGGAACCCAAACACAAGCCAGGACATGACTCCAGGTTGCATCTCCCACTCAAAGCCAGCTCCACCATTAACCTTAGCATGTGCTCAGTGTCCTTCAGGGTGACATTTTCCACTTTCTCAAAGTACATTAAGTAATTTCCTTCGTCTGTGTGAAGAATGGCCACAAAAGAAACCAAACTC
The DNA here is from genome assembly GCA_013399695.1 of Formicarius rufipectus. Lineage (NCBI taxonomy): Eukaryota > Metazoa > Chordata > Aves > Passeriformes > Formicariidae > Formicarius > Formicarius rufipectus. The sequence goes on along the minus strand of VXAU01000920.1, from coordinate 850,857 downwards.
TGTGCTAGTTTCCCCACATAGAAAAAATTTAAGGTGACATCACAAATAAAAGCATTTAGGGTTCATTGTCAAGATTCCAACTTTTGACCTATGTACAACAGAAACTCAGGAAATTAATCAGTGTTTTAAGATATTTCCAAACACTGAAGAAAAGAGGTTTTAGCACTAACAAGTCTTCTGCTTAGAATGTCCTATGCTTTGCTACTACTGAACAGTATGGGAATTAAAATGGGATCTTAGTTTCTGAAAAGTTTGAGTGTTGCATTCACTGGTTTCCAAACAAGCTCTGCTTTCATGCAATGTCCTTGGCAAAGGAGTTGTGTTTAAAGTTTCTCTAGCCATTTCACCACAGTCACAAGTGGAAATGATTTTCTGGAGTGTTTACACTAAAGAGGTAGGAAATGAAGTGGCAGAGAGCAATGAATTCTAGTACTGAAAAATGAGGAAAAAAATAAGACCTTTATATACGTCATTGTTAAGAACTAACATCATTGGGAACAAGAGAAAAATCTTAATTTTGATTCAAGAAAAAGCTGAGAGGTTGCTTCACTTATTACAGTGAATTTTTTGATGGACATCCCAAAGCACAGAGTAGTGCTACCACTGAGGAGTCAGACAGCCACTGAATCCAGATGCTGTTGGCAGATTTTTGAAAAAAGTTTTTAAAAAAGCACCAAAAAAAAAAAATAGGTTAGGATGTTTCTACACTGCAAGTCCAGAGATTTCAACAGGCTGCAGGTTGTGCACACCCAGCTGTCTGCAGAACGGGTAACTGGGTTTAAGTCATGGCTCAGTGCACTCAGAGGAGAGGCTCAGCCCTGCCTCTGGATCCAGACGTGCCCAAAGGAAAAGCAGAGGTTCTCTGTGCCTCCCTGAAAGGCAACAGACAGAGCAAAGCCTGTCTTTACATTGAGAAGTCTACAGGTACAGACAGGTGTACATGAGATTGCCCAAGTGGCATCATTCAATACAGCTAATGACACCTAGAGCTTCCCTTCTTCTGAGAAGAAAAAGTGTCACCACCACACTCAGAGAAGAGAAAAACCAAACAGCAAGAAAGAACAAACAATTAAGGTTCAGTTTTGCATTATTTAAAAAAAAAAAGAAAAAAGCCCCAAACTACTCTTATTCCATCTCTGGTTCTTCCTGTTCCCTCCATACAGTGATAGACCTAATCCAGGAGCATATGTGCAGTACCAGCAGCAGTCCTGACAAAATAGATAAGCTCTAAAAAGTTTTAAAATAATTACCTCCTCCTTCTCCACCAGAGGTTTCACCTCTGCAAGGTGAGCATCCTGGAACTCTGTTGACATGGTCAGTAGCTGATATCTGCAAAGATGAAAAGAGATTTGTTCTCAGCTTGCATCAAAGATTAAATACAGAAACAAGTAGAGATCCTGCTCCACCCAGCCCCACCCCTGCTCCAATGACCCACTCGGGTTATAGTTTAAAAGACCTCTGCAAGAACATTATGAATCTCTTGTAAAATGCTTCACTGGTTTATTTATATAAACACTGAAGCACAATATGACATTAAAGAAATTCTTGCAAGAATTCTGCAAGATCAAACAGAAGTTTGGCAGCTTCAAACCAGGGAATGCTGAAGGAGGCAGGGACCAGTGGAGAGTGCCATGGAAATTATCTTCCCACAGTTAAAAGAAAGCAGAGCCAAATCTGCACAACTGCTTTCTGAAATTTGCATGAATACTTGTTTCTGAATTTTTATTTTTTATTTTAATTTATGTAAGGCTCCCTTTCTATCCCCCCCCACATTTTTACTGTAAGAAAACAGAACTGGACACTCATCAGCATCATTTTACTCTCAGATCAACATGCTCCACTCTTCAGGACAGATAACAATCAGATACTCTTAAGTGGACAACAACAAGCTACATGCAATAATGATGTTTTCAAAACTTTCAGTGGAAGGAATAAGATTGCTGTATCCTGCTCTAGGAAAGGACTGGCATTGAGATACCCAGCTCCCAACGGCAGGAAGCTTAGCTGGGAACACAGACAGCCAAACTCCAGAAGAGGCAACTGCAAAGGGAAACCGAACCATAGATTGTGCTGCACATGCAGGGCACCACCTGCATTTGGACCAAGAGGTTTCCCAGTTCATCAAGCACATCAGTCCAAACTGGTGCTGAGAACAGTGTGTTTTCATTCTCTTGACAAAGACAAGGTCACAGAATCACAGCATATGCTGAGCTGGAAGGGACCCACAAGGATCATCAAGTGCAACTTCTGGCCATGTACAGGTGCCAGAGAGCTGTTGCCTATGAAGCTCTATAGAATGACCCGGAACAGTTCTGAAAAGAGATACTCGAACAGTTTCAGCAGCAAGATGACAAATACAAAAGTCACAGTATGCTTATTACATATCTTCTGGCCTGCTGGAGAAATGCATATCTTGCATGGTTTTGGCATCTTTTGCAAATTTCCAATTTTCCCCATCTACATAACTATAAAAAAATGGATTATTTATCTTTCTTAAAAGGTTTAGAACTGTCTAAAATGAAGCATGAGTACTCAAAGCAAGATCAAAGGCTGAAACACGTTTAGGAATTATTGACTAAGTGTAACTGTACACATTTTAATTATTAACAGTTTTCCTGAAGATAAGCATAGAACTACAGAACAAAATTTACATTGATTCTTTAAGCCATGATTTCCCCATCTCCTGACTTAAGTCTGATTTAAACCAATCAACCGTGTCCATGTAACTGACCTGGTCCTCAAGAAGGGCTGTGAAACCCACAGGGGCTCAGACAGTGGCAGCAGCACCATTTTTCCCCTCTGCCCCAAGGATTAACTCCATGCACTAATTCCTGTCTCTGTTTGCAAGACAGCTGGATGCTGCAGGAAGTTATGGAGGAACACACTGAGACTGAGAAAGTTAATGCTGAAAAGACACAGGTGCCCATGCACATAGCTTCAGATTTTAGAAACCCTTCCTGCTAGCTATGCAATTGGGTAGATTTTTGGTGAAGAATTAGATCGGGGAATTTAAACTTAGAGAAACATTTCATGAATATTTTATCCCACCACTTGAAGCATGAGGACAGCAACAAAACTGACCCCGTTGTCCGTGTTTCTTAATACAGATTTAAAACACGACATATTTAAATAGTCATAAGACTCAAGTCACTGATTCACACTTTCTCCGGCTCTTCCTTCAAGTTCTGTCCATTACAGATTTTAATCATAAAGAACAAGCAAAAAGCAAGTTCACAAAATTTCAAGCAATTGCAAGTGACATTTGACAAGTGTCTGTAATTGCAATAATATGTAGTCTGCCATCCTACACTGTGAGTAATTGTACATGGCAGAGGTAAAATAAATGCTGCTGCAATATTCAGAAGTCAAAAGTATTCATATGCAATTGAACCCAGGTCAAATGGGTTTTGTTTTTTTTTTTCAATTCAGCAAATTCTGTTCAGAGGACGTAATACCTTCAATGTTGCACTGAATTCTGCAACAGGGACTAGAAGTGCAAGACATTTTTCTGTGGCAGGTGAGGAAAATAAAAGCCAAGTTCCCTGCAGTTTTCCAGTAAGAAACAGCTCAAGGAACAAAGCTGTAGCCAGTGCATGTGGAATAAAGTTGTTTACACAGGATAGTTTCAGACTTTCAGGGACTCAGAGCACTGACTACCAATGACCAAAAAGAATTGTGCCAAAAAAGCACAAGATGGATGCTTTTTATAGCTTTAAAAAACAACCCTGTTTTCTTAACAGTTCAAAGTTGTTGCTCTATGTTTCCAAAAGAGCCAGCACTAGGAAGTGCTGACCAGCAGATTACATGACTGCCATCCACTTTGCTGAACAAAAGCCCAACATTCACCAAGCTTTCACTTTCAGATAGATACCATATCTTGGAGCCATATAATGTTTTCCAATCAGAAATTTTCAAGCTCAGGGCTTTCCTTCTGTGCATCAGGAACACCTGAAACATTCCTACCAAGCTATAACCTTGTGATAAGGCAGCTCAACAACATGCTATTTGTTCACAAGAGCTGGCAAACAAAGCCCTGCTATCTGACAGCACTGCAAAAAACATCTTATTTTCCGAGGAGAAAGATGGGGAAGTGGGTTTGTACCACCCTTGTTCAGCACAAATTTTATACTCTCTAAATAGGTGCTTTGTGCTCCCCCCCATTATGTGACAGGGCAGCTCAAAGCTAATAACTCTCCTAAACAGATAACCATACAAGCATCCCTTTATACACATTTCAAAGCACTTGCCTCACAGAAGCCTTCCAGAGACAAGCAGTAGTGTAAAGTTGCCAACTTGGATAAAAACAACTTTTTTTCACACTGCTTGGCCGATTCAGCCTGTTGAGAGGTCCCAAGTTCTCATCTCTGGAACAAACCACTTCCACCCAGTGGACACCCACCACTCCGCACCCAGGTACCTGTTAAAATTGCTGCTCAGATGATTAAGTTTTAAAACAATCATACTTCTAACTAAGAAAAAGCTAAAAGTTTCAGACACCTCTGCAGCTGGCAAAGTGCTTTAAAACTGATGACATACCTACCCTTGCCAACTAGCAGGAAAGGCATCAAAGCAGTCCCTAGGAAGCAAGGGGGTGTGGTGAAGGGTGAAGTAATCTGTGCAATACTCTATTTACTAATTTTATTCAAAGACGTTTTTCTGTACCCATTCCAGCCCAAGCCTGCTGCTCCAAAACCACTGTAGAAACTGCCATAGACAAGGCTAGAAGCTCAGAAGTCTGTATCAGGAGCCTGATTATTTTGATATTAAAGGCTCAGAATACATCCCCTGTCCCTTTGCATCACTGCTGGAGGGACAACCATTGCTGGAGCCTTGTTTTGGTAGCAGTAGGTACAGGATGGATATGCAGCCTGGCTTGGCACAGCAGAGAATCCAACAGAGGGGCTAAGAAGCCACCCATCAGGCCATCCATCCTCAGACACCAGCAATGTTGCAATCATAAATACCAAGTGTCAGGTTATATGCATATATGTGACCAAATTAATTTCAAGCACAGAAGCAAAACAAGTCCAAAGATGCCTCATTTCAGATTTCATTTCTCAAGACACGCGTAGGGTTGTCCAAGTTTGTGCCACAGGGCACATCATCAAGGGCTATGGCCTCGTGTCCATGAAGTGCTGGGGGCACTTCTACCAGCACTACAGGATTTACCTCTGGCCTTTTACCCAATTGTTTTTCATTTACATGCTATCATATAAAACAAAGAGCAGGAAGAGACTCCTGCACAAGTGTTTCATAAAGGTGGCAATTTCCTCAAAACTGCTTGTTAAGCACTGGCAGCAGAGATCATTCTCCTTTCGAGCACCGATGCACAGAAGGGTAATGTCACCAGAGCTGCCTGATGGCATTTTCATCTCCGCAGGCTGAGCGAGCAGGAGGGACAGAAGTCACTTTGCATGTGGGATTAAATACTCATGAGCACCTAATGGCAAAGAGGAAAACAGTGGGCGCTGAGGATCACAGCTCCTGAGCTTTGGCATTGTTCTCTTTGGAGAGAGTGAGGGACCATGCAAAACTTGGGCTCCAGGGTCTCTGGTGGGAGGTGTTTCCAAGCCAGTCTCATCACTTATCCCTTGAAAGCTACAGGTGTGTTCAGTACTCTGCCACCAAAGCAGGTTGGAAGGACAGGGGGGACAGAGGTTTTGTGCACCTGTAGCAGGTCACAGCACAATTAAAGCAAGGATGGGACAAAAATGGAGAGAGCTAAGATGTCTCCAAAGCTCTGCAAAAGTTGATTAGCAAATATCTGCATCAGTTTCAGGTCAGAAAAATGACCAAGCAGTTTCAAACCTCTGACAATGGATCAAGGAAAGTTGCTGTAATGCTCAAAGAGCCTTTGAGGCTTATACACAGTCAATTAGAGCTCTTCCAGTCATTAACTGTAAACACTGTAAACTTGTCTGCCTGGCCCTAACACAAAAATTGGTTACTGCAAACTGGAGAGCAGCTTGAAAAAAAACCAACTCTGGTCTTCATTAAGCAGAGACTAAACAGAGACAAGTGGATGTCAAGACAAAATGGTTCATAGCACCCATGTACGTTTATGGTCCATAGCATATCACATTAAGTGCAGTTTACATTTCAGATATTTTGTAACAAATTTGAGAAATTTAATCTTCCTGTTTGTGAATCTTTTGAAAATTATCCATTTGCAAGCATCCAAAACAGTTCATGCATAAACATCTGCCCACACTCTGCCCTGTTTAAACTATTCTTTGTTACAGGCATTGGTATCACGAGGTTCTTTGTGTACAGTTACTGATTTTTTTCTGACACTGTTCCAGACAATAAATCATCAAAGAGGTTTTACAGCAGTTCCTCCCCTTTAAAAAAAATTAAAAAAGGAGGCAGATGACTTTTGACAAGTAATATCTGACTAAACAGCTTGATAAGAAAGTGTCAAAAGTTGAAGACACTCAACTACCTGGGACTCTCTGGGTTTCCTTAGCCTCAGGTTACACATTATCTCAATTTGCAACTAAACACTAATAACCTGAGACAAAGGAAGCTTGGAAGCAGAATCCTTAAATAACCAGAAGTTTCAAATGAAAAAAAGGTCAGGAGGCAAAGCATCAGGGAACAGAAACAGCTACACTGTCTGGTGGTCTCCGGTTCACAGATGTCCTGTGAACCACCATCACCCAAGCCCTCTTCAAGTACAGCACACTGCTGAGACTCAATTCCATTTTTTCTAAGCAATTTGCTTTTGTTTTCTTTCAACCCCCTTTTTGAGCTACTCCACCAGTATGCTTTTGTGAAGGCTGTAGTTGAAAATAAGACCTGGAATCCAAGGAGGGGAAAACGAAAAACCAAAACACAAAACCCCAACAAACCAAAACATGAGTTGTTAAGAGCATAATGTAGCATAAGTGATTTTTTTTTTTTTCAAAGCCAAAAAACCAAGAAGGTCCTGAAGTTTTAGCCATTTTTAAGTTTAGAATTGTGCTATGTGCTAATCAATCTGATTAGGAAACCAAAACATTTCAGCCAAGAACTCAAGCCCTGTGTAAACACACAAGTAAAAGCCGGGTGAAGCCACATGGAGACAGCTACTGGGACAGTGCCAGTAGCTGACCCACCCACAGATGGGGAGCCACAGCATCTCCCCCAGTCCCTCTTGCTGGTGGCTGTGGCACACTCCTGCAGTTAGAGAGATCAGATCTCTGGACCGGACTCCAGTGGCTTGTTTTCACTCGTGACTGGCTCCAATGCCTGATGAACGCAGAGCTGCTCAGCTGTGATCACTCTGGGGTCAAACACAGCCTTGAAACTGCCAGTTCCTCAGGACCAGGGGCTGGTCACTTCACACACACAAACACACTGAACAGCAACGAGACAGGGATCTGGAAGCAGCTCTTCTGTCTACCCTGCAGATGTTGAGCAAGAAAACTGTTGCAATGCATCTTGCACAATCCTCTCACTGCAGGATGGAGTGTTGCTTAGAAAGCTCGAGGTCCTCCCATGGACTGCAGAAGCAGAAAGTGGCTGTGGGGAGGGTTGGCGTGCTAGCCAAAGGATGTGTCTGCTGTTCCCATTGCCCCATGGTGGATACCCCTGTTGTGTACCCCCTGCCAATATAACGAGCAGCTGTTCTCTTCCTAGCTTGCAGGGAAATGAAGTCTCACAATGTCTTAGGGCTTTTTCCTGCCGTAGTAATCCCTAATAGTACCTCCACCATAATATCACAACTTCATGAGGGACAGATTACAAACCCTAATGAAGTTCTCTGAAATTCATGTCTCTTTAGCATCTGGCACCTGAAACTTCTTCTGGTCAAAACCACTTGCCACAGGTATCTCTAGTAATGCAAAGTTTCTGTGATGAGATTAAAAGTGCTCCAGGCAAGGCTGCATGGGTCTCGGAGCAATTTGGTCTAATGAAAGGTGTCCCTCCCATGGCATGGGGGTTAGACTAGACGACCTTTAAGGCCTCTTCCAAACAAACCATCCTGGGATTCTACAAAGAAATTCTAGTGATTCTCAGGCCTCCCTGGCTATGATGAGTGCTGTTAACCCAAACTCCCTCCTCAAGCAGCCACCAGGTACTGCCAACACGGCTGCAAACTGTCCTTGCAGAGTGTGAGGGCTCAGGGAGGAGATAGAGGAATACAGTGCTTTACTAAGAAATCCTACATCAGAGCAGCAGCCTAAGTTTATTTGGAAACACATTATGCCCATTTGCATGGGTGCCAACATTGTCCTTTAGCTTTAAAGGACTCCAGGCCGTGGGTGGCAGCACTGCAGGGTGGAAAGGGTGAAGAGCAATAGGCAGTTTTCCCAGGCTTTGTTTCTTTACACACCCCTCCAGCCAGCCTGTCTCCTTCCACTGCCCCAGCACCCTCCTCTGCATGCATCCCACTCCTCCTTCCACTGACTGGGCACAAAGGTCTGAGGCAAAGATTAAAGGTGACACACTGGTACAAGACCTGCTGTGCACCTGAGTGCTAGGCTGGGTTTGGAGCCAGATGAGGTAACACATACTGCAAAGATGGATTAGGCATTTCATAACGTGGAAAGAAACTGCTTCTGCCACAAAGATTGCAGTCTAAACAGACAAGAAACACGCTATTGTTCCTGCAGCTCACCAGTGTCAGGACATGCTCCCTGCCCCCTCCTATTCTCAATCTGCCATGCTTTAATAGCTCAGAGCTGCTGCCCAGCTGCAGCTGCTTCAACAAGTGGGTGGTTCTGCCAAAGTTAGAGGCAAAAACATACCGAGATTATTCCAGAAGGGACTAGCTCACAGTATCCTCAGAGATGAGGAATGCTGTCTGGCTCTCTAGGTTGCAGCCTCACAAGTATACAGTGGATTCTTTCTGTATGCTTTGCATTTTCACACTGGTGTTGCAGAGATGAAGATTTAAGCTCGAAAACATCACAGCTAAGGTTGATGATGTTTCTTAATTTACATTTATTCATGAGGTCAGACAATATGGGTTACAGCTTCTGAGTACATATAAGACTTGTTCTACTACCTATTAAAGTTGCTTGGTCATTGCAGCTACAAGATCTCTTTCTAGTCCCTGCCAAAATGTCTGTGCTAAAGTTTTCTACGGTGAGTGTATGAGGGTTTGTTTGTTGAGGAGAAAAATACAATTTATGGATATTACTCTGTTCCTGTGAGCATGATTCCCTTTTTCTAGATGAACTTTCACCTTCTAGAGCTTAATCTGAACTCAAACTTTGCACAGATGGCCACTGTGTTAAGGACACATCTTTCATTTTTCCCCAAAGAAGACCCTTCATAAAGTTACCCAGATTTAAGCATTTTCACTTGCTGAATTACTTGGGACTAGATTTGGGTAAGTCCTCCATTGCCTCCAAGCCTTAACACATAGAGACACAACATGAACTTCCCAAGGGCTGAGCACACAGACTATATCACAACAGGTGGGACTGGTGAGGGAGCGTCTAGGTCAGCACCATCCAGCGCCAAAATACTCCTTGCTTCTCATAATAAGCACTTTCAAAATCCTTCCAAGTGGGTAAAAAAGAAATTCACCATCCTCAGATGTCTTTTTTAAAGCCTTCCCCATCTACACTCCAGATTAGTGTCTATTACATCAGGCAGAGAATATCCTTATCACTTTCCAGGCTGTGTTTACAAGAGGCATTGGAGTTGCACATGTCCAGGCTTTCATATAAGTTTTTATATACAACTTTCTGAAATTCAGGGTTACACGTGGGAAAAAAAAAAAAAAAGTGATGCTCTTAAACTGAGTAATCCAGGGAAGAGAATAGTACTTTGAATTTGTCATAGGATAAATGGTCATCATAAAACTCTGCAGTGCTTCTGCTGCACAGACTAGTCCCATAAACCAGTAAGCCACAACTCTGTCCAAGGATGTAAATACATCTTAAAGTTTAGCAGGCATGTGTTACATATAGTACCTGAAAAATATGTTTAGAGCATCTAGAGCTATGGCAGCAGGAAAATGATATCATTAGTCTGACAAGGTGCACATGAGCTTCCTGAAGGAAGTAATCAAAAAACCCACAGCAAAAGCAATCCTTCCTTCCTTTAACTGTGCACTTCCCACCTGGATGTCTGTTTACTGTGTTCACAAATAAAAGTTCCTTCAAAAGTTGCATCCTACTTTGCTGATTACTTTTCCATTATGCCTTATGCCTACGAGAAAACATACCAGAATATACATAAAAATAATATCTCCTTTTTGCTTTGAATACTAGTGCCTCCACTTTCAGTCTTCATGGGGCATTACAGTTTAGGATCCTTATCACTTATTTTGTGATTCCTAACGTTCAGAATTTCCTTTAAAAAGTTGTAAGAGTGGTGAAATGGCAAGGACTGAAAAACACCAAACTAAATCCAAGGGAGGGTTGAAAGCACATGGAAAGATTTGTTTTGCAATTAGTTAGTTTTCATGCTGCACTAAGTCCTAATGTTTTCTCTTTCCAGTAATTTCTGCACCATCTATACAGTACTAGCAGACTGGCCTATCCATGCTGGAAAATAAGCTAGAAGAGCTATACTTTTGAAGCTATAATTAGGTCAGACAGGAAATAGTCAGTTAAAGGAAAAGTATGAATACCCAGTTTTGAAAATAAGATTTGAAGAGGAAGATTTGCACTGACCACCTTCCAGCTGCCAAGAGAAAAAATGGATGAGAAGGATGGATGAAAAAATATATTAAAACTTTGACAACTAACTGAAAGGAAATAGCCCCAACCCCAAAAGAAACAGGAAATGTGATCAGCCACACAAAGTAAGAGCAGAAAAACTGACAGACATCCTGCTTAGTACAAGCAGATACAGCTGTGGAAAACTTCATCAGCATGGGTAATCCAGCTGTGCATCAGCAAGCTCACCATGGAGCACCTCTGCGTGGAGATCACCCCCTCTGGCAACAGACTGGTGGGCATTATCCAAGGGCAACACTCATGCCATCTGGGCAACAAAACAGGCCTGAACCTGCAGCAGCCCTTAGCTAAAGGTAAAATTAAACTCATTTCCCCTCTTCAGCCAGCATAGCAGCTTGCATATTCAAGTTTGATACCTCAGTAATTTCAGGCTTTACTTTTTTTCTCTGCTCCACACTTGCTGTGCTGGATGAAATGCCAAATAATGGTACTGATTCACACAGACGCTCAGTACTGTGTTACATTTTGTCATAATAATATCTTAACGATACATGAACACGTATTCAGGAGAAGCTCTGAATGGTTCCTTACTGCTCCAACTCTGTCGACAAAGGAAATTGACGGTAGGGATTACCTCCTGCTGAGTGCCCCTCATTCAAGTCACCCACAGCACTGGATAGAAAAAAAGCTGCAACCATTTGAGAGAAACATCAAGTTCAATAGCCATTACATTCACAGCTATTGATTTCCAAGAGGTCTAACCCAGATTCAGTCATCCGTAGCAACACACACTACCAAACCTTAAAATGGGATTGCCTTAGTCTCAGTCTTTGAAACAGTTGCAGAATATTTCACCTGACTTTGCAGCAGTAGCTACTAATTTACTTGCAACTTCTGGAACAGAGCTTTTGATAGAGGACAGAGGGGTAACTGTGGTTCCTGGCCCTGGGCAAAGTGATCTTGTGGCTGTCATCCTTGCCCATGGCACAGGGGTTGGAACTGGAGGATCTTTAAGGGCCCATCTAACCCAGGCCTTCCTGTGATTCTATAATGACCTGCTGACAGCTGGAGATCACTCCCCACCCAACAGTCCAGGGATGTTCTTCACTGAGAAGGTTGCAGAGGCAGCACCATTAGGTAAACATTCACATTCAAACCTAAACCTGAAGCCAGAGGAAGTCTACATTCAATACCACTTATATAGCAAAATAGTGACAGGACTAAGTGGGGTCTTCTGTACTTCTGTCTGAGATTTCCAGGTGCTGTGACTCAACATGAAAGTTAGATGTATAAAGTTGGCTCTAAGTCATACTTCATCTCCAGAAGCAGCATTGCATCCTTGTTGATACCCAGAAGTCTCATCTCTTGGTTTCTGGAAGGTTTTCGTTTCAGGAGATCAAACCAGAGCAACTAGAGAATGTCACACTTGCTGCATATTGCTGGGACTGAACCAATTCAGGCCACTGCTTTTCTAGGCTATGCTCTCCATGACAGCAAAAGGGCTTTTGCTGCCTTAAGCTTCCAGCTGTACACAGGATGTAAACATTGCTGATCCAACACTATTAGAATTTATATTACTTGAGTTCCACAGTTTCTACTTGTATTCATTCTGGAGAGCCTCAAGACAGTTTCACCCTTCTTTATCTTTTCTCTCCCTCTTTGTCTAGTGAGACAATAAAAGCAGGAAATGTCTCATTACATATATTATCTATGTTTTGTGCTCTTATGAGGTTAAGTGAAAAAACAGTATTTTCAGTGGCAAGTCAGAGGTTTGCCAAAATCCCTAAACTGGTCTTGAGAAGATGTATGCTGCACTTCAGTCAAAGAAATTAATCAATTTGATTTAAAAATCCGAATCAAAGAATTTTTCTTACAGCAGTTCACTGCTAATCCTACCTGAACTACAAAAGAAAATTACATAATTGCCTCACAACTACTTCTACAGACCAGGTTCCCATGCCAAAGTGTTCCAACAGGTGCACTGTAATATCTCCATGGAACTGTCATAATGCAAAAAGGAATTCAAAGAGCGGAGTGCCTCCCACAGGAGAGAAGACAATATGGGAATCCTGCTGGTTTTATCAAGTATTTAATCTACTCAATCTGTCACAGTTATAATGTTCCTTTTTCCTTTGGCAAAAATTAAAAAAAGTCAATGTGTGGGGAAGAAACTGGAAAGCTTAAGAGCTTGTTCTCTGGTGGTGCTGGTTCCCAAACACAGGCAACCCTTCCTCAGCAGTGGGTGACATTTCTTTGGCTTTTGCCTAATTCTGTGGACACCTGATTCTTTGACATCTCTATCTTGCTATCACCTTGGTAAAGAGGCCAATGAACACAGAGTAAGTACACAAATACTTCTTTCTAAGGGAAATAAATGAAAACCTGTCAAGACCTTCTAGACCCTTCTCCCCCATCATGATTCAAGGTCAGTCAATTTGTAGAGTGCCCATTTTCAATAGATGAGTTCATATTTTCACAAGGGCATGTAGTGACAGGACAAGGGGGGATGGTTTCATACTGAAAGAGGGTCAATTTAAGTTAGGAAGAAATTCTTCATTGTGAAGATGGTGAGGCACTGGAACAGGTTACCTAGAGAAGCTATGAATGCCTCATCTCTGGAAGTGTTCAAGGCCAGGTTGGATGGAGATTTGATGAACCTGGTCCAGTGAAAGTTATCCCTGCCCATGGCAAGAGTGTTGAAATTATGTAATCTTTAAGGTCCCTTCCAACCCAAACCTTTTTATGATTTCTCAATTTGCTAATTGTAGAAATTCTGGTTTGAAGTTTTCAAGGTTGGAGTCCAGCCCATTCAGGTGTCTGATGCACAAGGAGTTCATGCTCAGAAATCAAGGCCTCCAGGTTCCCAAACCATTATGCCATGGCATCTTTTCAGTTTATACTGAAAAACTTCATATAGAAACCAGAAACACACTAAAGAGTGTCATTACTACATTAAAACCTGTTTTCACTGCATCGATTTTTTTTAATGTCAAAACACACCAGTTCCTCCTGAATACATTCATGCATTACTCTTCTTCAAGGACATAGGCTCATTAGTACCCCAGGAACCATACAAGCTTTTAAGAAACACCTTTTGCCATATCTACTTCTAAGTTCTACTGCTTCGTTCACAGTCATCAAATTCTTGCAATGCCCAGGACATCCTACAGCACAGGCTGGCTGCTGTTTACTCAAGTACTTGTGATAAAAAATGAGTCCTTCTATGTCTGACTACATTATACTCTGGTTAAAAGAGCACAAAATAAAAAAAATAAAAATAAATAAAACAAAACAAAAAACCCCAAACAAATCACCAAACATGTTCCCAGAGTCAAGTTCAAAGTGCACAGCTCAATGCCACTGGCTGAATTTTTTATGTAAATTATGCCTGTAAGAGCCAAGACTAAAAACAGCAAGACTAGCTTCTCAGATGTTTACCTGAAACACTTGCTAGCTCCTGTTTACAGGTTATTTCCGTTGTTTGCCCTCAACAGCGAGTTTTTCAGCAGCTGTATATGTTTGACACACTTGGACACACACAAAAAAGTTAATAAAAAGCCAGAGGAAGTAAAAACAGTCAAAACACCATGCAGAGAACCTGGATAGAAAGCTTTGGATTGTTTTTTACCTTTCCATTCCCCTACAAGTGTATTTTCTAGGTTCAAAACACAGTTTCTATTTAAACAGGGGGGGAAAAAAACAAATAAACAAAACCCAAAACAAACAACATCAAAATACACAACTCGTACACAGTTGGTAAATACTTCTCTCCAGTGTTCTGTTCTGGGAATGGGGTGCAAAATCAGGTACCGTGGTATTTATAAAATGTTGGGTTAAACAACGAGCAATGGCAGTTTGCAAGTGTTTCATAGGAAAACCATAACAGGATGAAAAGCATCGACCAAAATACCGTCCCGAGCAGAAGTGAAATCCCTTATGTCACCCGCCCCAGTGCGTGGCTGTGACTCCACCGTAAACACTACCCGAAGTGGTCTGAACTGAGCAGCGCCTGAAAGCACAGGAGGCAAACTGTGCCCATCGTCACATGCGACGACAACAACCCCACCGAAACCTTGACTGCACAGCAGTTAAGGCTGTCCCGAGCTCCCAACTCAACCCAGAACTGCGAGAGCAGAGGGACACAAGCAACAATCACCACTCGTCAGCTTCCGTAGGGAAAGTATGTTGTCGGGCTTCGCAGCTGCTTTCCAGCCCGTCCCGCTGCTGCCCGGGAACCTGGACAGCAGCACCCCGCAGCCAGCCCCAGAGCCGGGAAGGGCCGGGGTCCCCTCCAAGCTACCACCCCGCTGAGAGCCACCCCTTTCCCCGGCAGCTGGCGGGGAGGGGGAAAGGGATTTAGTTCCGTGCGAAGGGAGGAGGGGAATGCAAGGATGCGCGCTCGAGGGCCCGCGAGGTCCGCGGGTTGCGCGAATGGAAGGATGGATAGAAAAAGAACCCCGTGGAGACACCTCCCCCACCCCGCCCTTACCTGCCACGCTCCCGCTGTCCCTGCTCCGTCTCCGCCACCGCGCTCCGACAGGCGCCCGTTCCGCGGGGCGGATTTATAGCCCGGGCCCCGCCCTGCCCGCCGCTCCGCCCGCCCGGCCCCGCGCTCGCCCCGCTGGCCGCATCCCCGATCTGCGCGGGGTCCCCGCCTGTCAGCCAGCATCCCCGACGGCCACCCGCAAGCCTGGGTACCTCCCCGTCCCTCCTGGAGCGGGCTCAGCGCTGGCATCCCATTCCCGGGCAGGGCTGGGAGCAACGAGCGGCGCAGACCCGCCGCCCCGCTTCCCGAGTCCGGTTAGCAGGGACTTCGCTCAGTTTGGCGGGGAGAGGGGAGTGCGGGCAAGGGCTTGCCCAAGGACCGAATGAGCAGAAGCCTTGGGAAGGGCTGGGCCGGGGACTGCGGCAGCGGGGTCCTGCAACAGGTGGTTAAAGTCCTGTGGATCTACAATACGCCTATATAGATAAAAAGTCTTGCCTACCAGATCCTGAGTTGCGAAATATTACGCTCGTACATCAGAATGACCACTAGGAAGGAAAACTGTATTTTCAAGAGGAAAGTAATGCCTTTGCACATTGCTGGTGAAGTTCAGAGGATGCAGTGGGTGCTGCATGAGATTCCCAGTGAGCAGCTCTTTGGCACGAAGCGCAGCTAATCGTTTATTCCAAAAAGAGGCCCTAGTCTGCTGAGCAGAGAGCGTCTGTGTGTACACAGTTCATGCAGCCACCCGCCAAGGGGCGGGTTAAACTGTGACGACCTGAGCTGCGTTTGCTGCGACTTTTCTGTAAAGAGCACTTCCCGCAAGTGTGTGATTTCACTTAACAACCTCACTTTTATGGCAGGCTGCTGTGACCCAAAGTGATGAAATCACAGCATGTTGTCATTCTCTCTCATGCAGTGGCCTGAAGAGGAAATCAGAAATTCCTCAAAGTCTGAAGCTCTGTTGAACTCCCCGCCTCTTGTTTTCTTGGCTATACAATAAGCTTATTAAGTCGACCTACAAAAGCTTGCTGCTGTTCAAATGCATATTAGCTTCTCCTCTCCTGAGAATCCTGAGAGTCAGCTGCTGCACCTGAGTCAGAATCTGGTGCCTTCTGAAAAAAAAACAACTAAGGAATTCTGGTTCCTTTTTCACCACAAAATTATGGGAGATCATGTTGTGCAGAATAATCCTGAAGTATTACCAAACACAGGATAAAGGACATTTCTTTCTTTTTTTTTTTTTAACCTTTGATTAGTTAATGTCTACAAGGATGAAAAATATTTCTGAGCAATGCAAGAGAAGCATTTGTCATTTTAAGACAGCATTGCTCTGTGTTTTCTTTGTTTTCTGAATCGTAAAAAGTCTAGTCTTTTTCATAATCATCTTAAACAGTGATGCCAGGAAACCAATGAAACCATCACAAATAATTTAATTTGCAACTGAGCCTATTTTGAAGTCATATCTTCAAATTACATCATCAAATCACTGGCATGCTGTGTTTGTTATGGAAGATCTGTCTAGTTCAGTGTACCAAATTTATGGAACAAGTGTAAATGCTAGAATGAGAAGATGGACTTGACTAATTTTCCAAGAGATTAATCCTTCCTTTATCTGATCATGAAACAAAATCCTAGCTCAGAAACATTCAGTCCTTCAGAAAACAGACGTGGGTCAGTGTCTGAATTGTGTGATTTGGCCCATTCTCAAGGAGTTTTTCAGTCTGCTGTGCTTGGCTGATTTTTGGGGAAGGGGCCGAAAGCTCCAGAGAGTCACATGGAATGAACGGTTCTCTGTGAACTACATACAGACTTTCTACAGTCAGTAACAAGCACTGAGTCTGGAACGGACTGGAGAATTGGAATTAAGTGTTTTCCTTTTCTTTGACCTTTGCAGTTTGTTTATTATTTAGATCACATGTAATGTTGGACCTTCTGAAATGCTGTAGATGGGCAGGTAGAAGCCTCAAGGAGTAGTTGCTTGAAAGCCTGGTAATCTGTGCACCCAAACAGAGCCTTTGCTAATTCATGCACTCTTCCCAGCTATCTTGCTAGTTACCCCTGAGAACAACACAGTGATTTACAGTGTCTTTTGAGGGTAATTGGTGGATTGCAAAAGAAAATAAGTTAATTCCAAAAATCCAAGTTAGGTAGTATTTTACTATATGAAGATGTAATTGCTAAACTTTGTACTCAGAGATCCCAATCCTGACATGTGCCAGAAAGGAGCACAGCTGAAAGCTTGGGGAACATCACTCCCTCCACTTGAAGTCTGCTCGGAAGGCAGGTTGGGAAAACAGGAATGTCAAGGCTCAGTTTGCCAGAATGTCACTGCTGACAGTTCAACAGGCACAGCCTCAGTGAGTTTTCAGCCTGTGCTGGGCTGCAGGACTGCTCACACCACATTCCTGCAGCACCAGAGTGGCTCCTGTGCCAGTATCTGTACGTGTACAGACGTGTGTACTTTAGGAACCACTGTGCTTGGGACACAATACAAGCTGCCACCCACATGGGCCCAATGAAATCCTAAGGAGTACTTCTAGTGTAAATATTTTTTCATTTAATAAACCAGCTCTATGCAGCTGGCATGCACTTGTCCTTTCCAGAAGAGCATCTCTAGAGGAGTGGCTGCCCAGACACAGATCTCCATTCCTGTACCAGAAAACAGACTGGGCAAATGAACCTGAAACCTCTCCAGTGCTGTCAGTGGCTTTCACTTGAGATCACTGTATAGGTCTGCAAGTTCTTTAAGAGTAAAGTAAACAAGTCCTTGATTTACTGTTTTATTTTGTTGTACTAAACTGGGTTATTGTAGGTATCCACACACTCAAGGACATATTTGCACAAAGAATGAAAGTCCATATTTCCCTGCTAGTGAAAGACTAATCATATGTGCTGAGCCGAAACCTGACTATGTGTTCCAGGATCTGGCAGTAACAATAGTTCAACATTTAAATATCACTTTAAAGCCATTAACTAATCAATGCTTACAAGGCTCCAGGGGAAAGAGGATGGTACAAATGAAGAACCACCAGACTAGAGACCTGATCCAAAGTCCACCAAAAGCAGCAATTCCATCTATTTCAGTGCTATGGAAACAGATTTTCATTAGGACACTATTCCTCTTTCCCTTGGCCTTATGTATCTTGGCATGCCAGCATTGACACAGGAAATTTCAGTGGTTGTGCTGCAGCAGTAAAGAAGGAAAAAAGTAGGAACACAGTGTTATATTTTGCAAAAAATATTATGCATTTGTTTAGAAAGATCTCTGAATAGTGTTTACATTTAAGCATTATTAGTCACTGCAAAAGAAACTGGGTGTTCCCTTGTTCTTCCTAACAATACGGAGGGATAATTTTGGATTAAGCTACATGTTTTATGAAAAATACACTTGATGTTTGCTGGTTCACGTTAAAAGAATTCCCTCTGTGACCCATCAAATATCACACCCCTTCCACTGGGAATTTTATTCTACTACGGCCTTTTGTTGTTGTCTTTGGATCTCTTGATGATGCTGACATGTAGCCATGCAGATTGGTTGTCCTTCCAAAAATTATTCAATTCAGCTTTGAACCAAGGGTGCTGACCTCAATTAAAAATATAAATAAATAACACCACAGATTGAATATTCACATGCCTTTGTTCGAGATCTGCCTGGTATTATTCATATCCCTCCTCAAGTACTTATTTCCAGTTTGGAAACTGCTTTTGGCAGGTTTATCCGCTTCAGCAAAAGCGTAGTTGTGAGGTGAGTCATTTATTTCATCTTGCACTAGGAAACTTCCTGCCATTTGCAAAGGAAGTGGAATTTTTTTATTTTTATTTTTTTTTTAATGAATTTCAGAAGATCAGGTTTATCTGTAAGTTCATTTGATTAATGGAGTGGACGAGGATGGGTAGTAGTGGGATTGATTTGTTTTGAATAGGTATGTCCCTTCAGGAGGTTTTGGTGGAATGTTGTAGCAAGGGGAAAATTTGTGTAGGAAGCTCATTTGATTGGTGTGGAATCTCTGAGCTACATTCACAGCAGGACTCAGCTGCTGATTGATGCAGTTGCCCAGCCCTGCATTTGCCACTCAGGCCTTCAGTCCTGTACACATGGACAAATAAGTGCCTAAGAACTGGATTTATGGGAAGTCAACATGATGACTGGTAAATATTAAAGCTAGCCAAGAGAAAAAGCCAAGAGAGACAAGGTCTAAACTAGATTTGATGTTTATTTCCACATAAGGTTTTTGACTGTGAGTTCTCTCTAAGATGAATACCTATGGTCACCGAGTGTTTTCTCTGGTACTGCCTCACAGTCTATAACCCACAGGGGATGCAGGCATCTAGGGACAGTGTCAGATATCATCCCAACTCTGTTGTGTTTTAAGCACAGCTCTTCTGCTTACCAGGAAAAAATCTCAACCACAGCCTACAAGGATGGTTATACGCCCATTACACAATTCTTTGTTTGCACTTTCTCATGATAGACTTAACACATTTTGCAAAAATAATGAAAGTTCATCAAGCCAAACAGGAAAAAGGAAGAATTTGGCTCTGTAACTCACAGATGTCTTTGAGAAGGCAGGGACATAGCTCTATATCCCTGCTACAGTCGGAAAGGGAATTGGGACTTGCTGCATACTTCCCCACCTCCTCCAAAGAGAAATGTCTCCAATTGCAACATCTTGATGAAAATCTGTCTCTCACACCAAGAACTCACAAAGATTTATTTATCTATTCTGCAAAAGTTAAGCCAGCAGGACTTCTCTGAAACTAGCACAGGGTAAGATAAAAGGCAAGAAATCCCCACAGGCATTTCAGTTAGCATCTAGAGCAACTCATTTTCCTAGGGTGGCAGTGGTTTCACAAACATCCTGATTTGGTGGCAGCCCAACTGGGGTTTTAGAGGTCTCAGTGGTATCTGTATTTCACACTAAGGAGGCAAATACAGGCTCCTGCATCTAGGGAGGAATAACCCCAGGCACCAATATAGGTCAGGGGCTCACCTGCTGGAAAGCAGCTCTGTGGAAAAGGACCTGGGGCTCCTGGTGGACAGCAAGAGAGACATGGAGCTCTTGGAACAAGTCCAATGGAGGACAACAAAGATGATTAAGGGACTGGAAAGGATGAGAGATCTGGGCCTTTTCAGCCTTAAGAAGAGACAACTGAGAGGGGATCTCATCACTGTGCATAAGTATCTGGAGGGAGGATGCCAAGAAGATGGACCCAGGCTCTTCTTGGTGGTGCCAAGTGATAGGACAAGAGGCAATGGGCAGAAATTCATGTGCAGGTAACCAAGCACTGGAACAGATGCCCAGAGAGGCTGTGGAGTCTCTCACTGGAGATATACAAGAACTGTCAGGATGCAATCCTATGCCATGTGCTCTGGGATAACCCTGCTTGAACAGGGAGGTTGAACCAGATGACCCACTGTGGTGCCTTCCAACCTTACCCATTCTGTGATTCTGTAATTCTGTGGGGTTTAGGTGAGTTCACCATAATCAAAGTGTAATGCACTGTTATAGTCTCACTTTGTCTACTCAGATGGGCTCTTTGTGTATCCTTCTTGGTCACCTGCTTGCCACTGTGCAGAAGTTCACACACTGCCATGCACCGTGGCACATGAAGATCCCTGTCCTTTCTGGTGGCCCCAGCAGGATGTGTATAGTGACCAGCTGGACAACTGCCCTCTTGTTTATCCAATGGTCTGAACAGAAAGCTGTTTGGGGCTGCTGGGAGATCAGAGAATTGGTTTTCTGGGTACCTGAGAGCCTCTTGAAGGAGTTTGTTTATTACTGCTGGAGGAATATTGAACTCTTCAGACTTGTCCACCTGCTAAACACACATGTACACACCTGTTTGTACAATTGTATAGAACTTGTTCCTTTAGAAATTGACACCAAACACACAGAAAATACAGTGAGTTCCCTTATAGATGTAGCTTTACCAAGCTGGCATGAGATATTATTATTTTTTGAGTCATGTTGGTTCTTTTTGCAGTCAACTATGAGCGGGGAAGGAAGTAGAGAGACCTGTTTTAACTGTGAAATAAGCCCTACGCAGCAGTCAGAAATAATCAAGGGGGATTTTCCTCAATTCTCTGAGAGGTGAGTGGCCTTCACCATCCCATTCCCAGCAAGAAACTTGGTGTTTATCAGAAAGAGTTTTCTCTGGCTAAAAAACACCAATCAGAAAGTATTGCCTTTGGCATTAATAACTACCCTTTGACATTTCTTCCTCTCAAACTTTTCTTTCCAAAATAACGTACAAGAAGACCAACTGCACAGGTCACCAATGCAATTTATGAAGCAATGGATGAGCAGAGATTTTAACTGAGCCCAGCTGATGGCCACAGATGGTCATCTACAACTTCTTGCATCCGTAATCCTTCAGTCTGTCTGGCCAAAGCCTTGGGTGCCAGGACTCTACATCTCCTTTCACTGAGTGAAGAATCTGACTGGCCATCCATTGCAGGTGCTGTCCTCTGCTTCAAATTCAACAACCAGTTTTAAGGAGTACCTGTAAATTGGAGATGTCTTTCCTTACAAACTGCATTTGCATACAAGAAACAGGGGATTCTATGTACTTGAATGTTAGGAACCCTTCTCACATTGACAGTGTCGGGGATGTTCAAACAGAACTCACTTGGGGGAGGCACAAGAGGCCTGAAGGGGACTTTAAGTCTTCTATGTAAAATTGACTTTGCAGCAACTTCTTGTTTAGCACAAAAGAGAAACCAGGGATGTGCTGGGTATGAGTGTGTGCTGTGATAAATTAGACTATTTGAAGCAAGAGATCATAGGACTTGGAAGCCACAAAGAAATCTCCTTTTTCCAAACACTGTGCTGCAGGTCAGTTCAGCTGATATGCCTGCAACTCCTGTCCTGACCAGGGTGGAAAGCATCAAATGCAATTTGGCATCTTATTGATTCTCTGTGGTCATTATTTGGCTGACCAAAATTGCTCCAGAACTGAAGTAGAAGTGCTCCACTCTCTCCCTTTAGTGCCCATCTTTAGTTGTTGTATCTTTAAAGAAGTTCTTCTACTAGCTCAAAATTTGGAAAGTACTTCCCTCCCCCCTCACCTCTCCCTCCCACTCCTTCTGGCTGAGGCATTGCTATACACACAAACACGTAGCCACAAGTTCATCTGTGTGTACCAGAATCCTTCCCATTCCATTTTTCACAGCCTCACTGAAGGAACATCCAACTCACATCTCAGCTGAACTTTTGAACCCACCAAGTACTGAGATAGCTCAAAATCAAGCAAAGCAGGCTGAAAGGTGCCTGTCAATTTGAAGAGCAACTAAGCAAGTGCAAGTCAGAACTCTATGGTCACTGATGTCTGATAAGAAAGAGCTGGTAAAAGGCCTGATCATTGTCTAATCTTCCCCACGTAGTAATGTCATGTGCCCTCTGCTTGAAAAAGCAGTTAAAAGTGCATGTCCTTTTGCCCTGAGCACACATTTACATAGCAATAACACAGCCAAGCAATTAACTAAAAGAAAATCTGGTTCTTCAAGACAGTAAATGACATGTATCACTTGGGATCAGTTAGATGGCTACAACTGTTTTCTGAAGTTTTTGGTTATAAATGCTGGTCTTACAGCTCTGAATCCAATTTCAAAGAAGCATCAAGTAATGTTGCTGGTTGGCACTGTGTACTCAGAGCTGACCATACCAAGAGGCCTGGGACCATGGTCAAGGTCTTGCACCCCTCGGCATAAAAACCAGACATCTATGAAACATAGACCTCAGGTTTCTTCCTTGTCTTGTGTGCAGGTTGAGGAGACAAAGGTCGATTCTCTTCTTACAAAAACTTTAAAGAGGATGATGCCAGAGAGGAGACAGGGAGGACACAAGCAGCAGGTTTTGATTGCAGTCTGTTTAAGGCTACTTTTGACAAAGACCAGCTATGTAGCCTTAAGACAAAGTAATGGAAGGAGAAGGGGCAGGAGAAGAGAGCAATAAGTAAGCTGATTGCAGCTCTTGCAGCAAAACTGGACATGCTCTTTTTGCCAGCCATTTCAAAACAGTTGCTCAGAATCAAACAGCCAGCTCTTAAACAGCAATTCATTCATTTAATGACTTTAGAAGCTGTTTGCTATTAAACAAGACATGGTAAATCTGTTTCAGATTAGCAAAGCAAATGAGTCACAAAAAAAAATCCCACTTTGGTGTAAAGTTTTGGCCTGTACAAGCTGCATCTCAAACAGATGCTGTGTCCACACTGCTAAATATAAAACAGCCAAACCCCAATCTCTGGCCCTGACATTGTTGTGGCCTGAGTAAGACTTCATGTCTTTGGACCTACAGACTGACCCCACACATTGTGAAGCATTTGGCCCTGCCTCTCTTCTGTGCTACAAGTGGTGTCCCTTTGGTCCTAAGATTTATCTCTACTTTTGTAATGTGGTTTTTGAGTTCAGAGGCTCTAGAAGGATCTAAGGGCGGTGTTGCAACCCACAAGAGTGATGTTTTTATGGCCTGAAGCTGAAGGGATGTGTTGCATCCCCCAGGGTACTCATGGAGCTTAGCCTGGTGGGACAGCCTTGGGGGACTGTGCAGACTGGAGTGTGGTCATGTCCATACTGCCTGGTGACAGCTCCTGGGAAGAGGGCAGGCCAGAGCCAGCGACCAAAATAGAAATTCAGTGTGTGGACAGGCAAGGGTCTGGTTGCTGAGCTCATACCCTGTCCCCTTTTAGCCTACGCGCATCCAGAGGAGCTGAGCAGGCTCCTCTGGAGGTTTTATCATCACATGCATCCACCTGGAGTTAGACACTAAGCAGAGGACAGTCGGTGTAAACATCTGAAGCCCTCAGTGCTCCTCAGCCATTTCTCACTAGTGAAGAATTGCAGCAGGTGAAGCACCACCTATGCTGGCAGCCTCTGGATAGGTGAAAAATACTAGGATATTTCAGCTTCTATTGGCCCAAAACAGGGTGCAAAAAGGAAGACAGTAGCCTTATTTCTCACAGTAACTGATATTTTTGATGTGTTAAATAGCTTTCAGCAAGAGCAGCTCTGAAAAGCTTTTTTTAAACAAAATACAGACAGTCCAATAAACAAAACTTAACTGTTATATTTTTATCAGAAAGAAAAAGTAAAATGAAGGATTTCTCATGATATCCCAGAGTAGAGATATTTATAATCCAAATCATACCTCCAAGAAAGCTTTCCTCAGCCTAAGGCAAAAGGAAAGGAGAGAGGTTCTTTGCTGTAGGAACCATTCAGCTACTGAAACCATCAGAGATGAGTGATTGCCAGGATGATGTCTGCCATCTGCAAAACATATGTCAATTAGTTCCTGACACTTGTCTTATAAGTAGACTGCTGGTGGAAAGACTGGCCATGTGAATAAGGAGACACTGGTGAATATATGTTGCCTGTGGTAACATTTTTGGCACCATCACTCACAGGATTTTTATTTTCAAGTTGAGAAAGTATGAGATGCATAAGTGTGCTTGAAAAAGGGTTGTGCTGCCAGGGCTAAAGTGTGTCATAATCAATGGCTTAACATCCAGCTGAAGGCCAGCAACAAATGGAGTGCCCCAGAGATCCAGTATTGTTCAATGTCTTCATTAATGATTTGGATGATGAGACAAGGGGTGTGCACCCTGCAGCAAATTCCAGATGATGCTCAGCAAGGGAAAGTGATCGATGTATCAAGAGGAAAAGATTTAATCCAGAATGACTTTGAGAAACAGGGAAATTGTACCAAAAGGAACTTCCTGAAACTCAACAGGAAGAAGTGCCGAGTTCTCTGCTTGGGTGAAATAACCCCACACATCAGCACAGGCTGGGAACTGAATGGCTGAGACTCGATGAAAGGGAATGCAGGGGTCATGCTTGATGACAGAATGAGAAAGGAGAAAATAGTTTGTTCTCATTGCAGATAGTGCAGATATCACATGAAGTTACATCACAAGAAGCATGCAGAAGATCCAGGGAAATTATTACCTCCTTTACTCATTCCTGGTGGGACTATTTTTGGACTCATCAACATGTCAAGAACCCCAAAAAGCTCAGCAGACACCTGCATAGATAGTTAGAGGGATTAGGGCAGATGACCATCAAGGAGAAGGAAAGAAGGCTTGTTTAATCCCTGCAAGCAGAAACACTAGGGTGGTCTAATAGCAGCCTACATCTGTGTGACAGGAAACTGGAGCAATGATGAAGCCAAACCCTTTTTTGTAGTGGCACCGAATATAATGGGGCACCAACTACAAGTTGTGGCATGGGAGGCTGAGATTAGGCTGAAATTTATGGCACTAACATAAAGCTAAGGAAACCAAAATAAGTTGTTCTCCGTGGAAGGAGCAGGTCCAAAGGAAGGTCAGCATAGGAGAGCATAGGATAGATGACAGCAATGTTGAGATTACCACCACAGAACAGCAAACAGTGAATTGTGCCAAGGGTGCTTAAAAAGGTGAACTCTGGATGCTTCACCTACTTGCCAAACTAATTGCTTGCTGGACTGAAATTCTACTGAGCAGTATGTCCTCTGGATACAAGATGGAGGTGTAGAGTTTTAGAAATTCAAGACAGAAATTGAAGAAGGATAAGGTCTCTGTTTCTACAGTATTTCAATCAGCAGTGAGTGGAGTTATCCCATATCCCAAAGAGCCAGTTGACATAGTGCTTTTCTCCAAGGGGATCAAGGATAAGTCTTGTAAGAGCAAATAAAGTTTTGAAAGTAAGACAGAGAAATGGTTTAGGTTTAGCTCTGAGTGTGGAGAATTCCAGGATTAGTATCTACAGAAGACTAGTACATGATGTTTAATGTCATTGCTAGACTGAACAAACTAAACCCTACCAAAATTTTCAGAACATAATTTTCATAATTAAAAATAAAAGGCAGTTTTTGAAGAAAAATAGTCCATGCTGACTTGTATCTTAATGCTCAGAACAAATATCTAATAGAGCAAACACCTGAGGTTTGATGTGAGCAGGTCAATGTCACTTAAAACCTGCAAACATCACACTTCTTTTTTGAAAAAAATAGGTGATCAACATTGGCAGAGCTACAGCTAAGAGTGGCCTTTAGATTGGAAAAAAAATTGATTAAAGTTATTGTTATAAGATGACTGCACAGCCTTTTTCTATCTCTAGTTGTCACTGGAAAGAGATCACTGGTGAATAAAATTTGATTCAGAGACATCAGAGTGGGGAGCACCAGCTGGAGCAGGAAGGAATTAATTTGAATATGCTGAGGACAAGGATGTCACAACAACTGAAGACTTCCAGGGCTGTCCTGGGGGATATCCAATGAACAGAGCATCAAAATCCTAGTCTTGCCACTTTTACAAAAAGACAGGGCAAACTGAGTAAGAAGGAGCAACTAAACCTGTGTTAATAGAAGCTGGAAAAAATATGTCTTAAAGTGCTAGTTGTGTTCATTATCTGGGAAGCATAGTCCTTCTAGTTTTTATCCTAAATTGTCCTGGTAGAAGATACAGTACTCAGACATGTTATTTCTCTTTATTACAGAGCACATGTGTAGCTGGTAATGCCCAGCAGTGATCACAGCTCAGTGGGCAGGAACTCCCACAGTTCATGGTGGGATACAGGTGCACACAGGCTGCTGCTTCTCATGTCCTCAGTGCAGTGGACTGATCACCAATGACATCAAGCGGAAAAAGCAGCTTTTCAGGAAGTTTGTGTTGATCTCTGTTACCTCATTGAACTCTGTGTCTGCCAGCACAATGGAGGATTTCATTTAGCTTTTTGTCACCCAGCACTGAGACACAACATCTATGGGTGGCTCATGTGTTCAATAGTGAGTAGCAAAGCTGTACAAATGTGACTAATTATTATTCATTAGTTTTGGTATTACATTGCTGGGTAGACCTAAGGTCTACCTAAGGAATCCTGCTTTGCTACAATTTACTAAAAATGAATTTTGAGAGGCAGTTTGTGTCAAAAATGGTTGTTACTGAAGTGATGAGGACATTCCCTATCATCTTCTGTTAGGGGTGTAAGTCTTGAATACTTCACAGTTATTGATAATTGCAAGTACTGGAGCTACCACAAGTATGAGTGTTGTGAGTTGAGGAGATTCTGAGTGCATGTAGGTACACTTTGTTGAAAGGCCTGAGTGTTGTAATCCATCCACACGTGGGCTGTGGTACCAGGGAGGCTCTAACCCCCAGCAAACAGCACCACACATCACGGAGCTTGGACACACATGAGCCACGAGACCAGAGTTTTCAGCAGGATGATTAATAGCAGTGTCACCCTGGGAGAGTAGTATGGACATACTGAAACAAAACATTTTGAGCTTGGAGGCCCTGTATCTAAAAAGACTGCCTGTACCACACTGTGTGTCCCTTCAGCTGAGAAAGGCCCTCGGCAAACTGATAAGGGATGACATGAAGAACATTTGTTACTGAATGTAAGATTTCCTGTTTAGCATGATTTCCCTGTTGGAATGCCTTTATGGCTTTGTTTGTCCCACATGTTGTAGGATATTTTTATCTCAGAAGTTCTTTATCAGAATTTAAAAGAGGACGAAAATCTGTTGCAGTTTTTATGGTCAATTTTCAAACATGATGTCTCAAACTATATTTGGACAGAACATCAAAACCATCTTGCTAGAAACTTAAATAAGTCCTGAAAAAAATTCTTAACTCATAAAGGAAGCCTTGAGCATAACTAAGTAACACACTGTGAAAAACATAAAAGTCTGTCTGCAGCAGTATTTAAAACTCAGAATCACAGTAAAATGGGGAACATGCTTTTAAAAAATCTTATAAAGTAACATGGCGAGATAATTTGCCTGCAAGACCTGATATGCCATATCTGATACTTCCTACCAGGTTATCACTGTCATTAGTTCCAAGACAGAAAAACCCACAGGAGCCAAATTTAATCTTATGTTCTTTCCGTGGCATTTGATGCAGGCTAGGAGAAGTTAACATCTCTTGCCCCCCTGACTCAGGCAGCCGTGAAGCTTCTTTAGACCATTTTGTTCTCAATTATGAAAGGAGTTTTCCTAGGTCCTTTCTGTCCTGTAACTATTAGAAACTCAAGACAAAGGCTGAATGCAGACTTGAGCTTCCTGAGACCCATTACTTATTGGCCTTTCATCAGATCGGTGGTTTTAGCTTAATACTAGTCTTGACCATGCTGAAAGCTATGAAAACTGGGAAAGATGTAGACCTGAAAGCCAGACCTCATCCCTTCCTTCTGTGTGTTCCCTTTTACAGGGAGGGTCCCAAGGACTTCTGGGATACCTGCAAGAGGCCCACCAAGTTGTCATCTTCCATCTCTCTATAAACTCAGGCAAGAGCTCATGTAAGGACAAGCTTGTGTGCTAAGCACATCCAGGGAGACTGGGATGGATTTTACCCCCAAATGACAAGATTTGTAAACTTGTCTGCCAGAAAACAGCCTTGTGTTATAGTTAAGTTCTTCAGGGCAGTTTATAGATGAGAAAATGCACATCCTTTTCTTGGACCTTCCTTCATGCAAATTTGCAAGAACATCTTATCGGAATTGCTGGTCTAGGGGATGTGCTGCAAAAAATGGAACCTCACCTACATCACAGTGGCTTCAAAGAAGTGGCTGGCTGCTGGGGACCAGCCACTGTCAGTGCTGCAGGGTAACTTGTACTCCCTGCCTGGATGACCATACCAAATCAGCAGGACACTAAAAGCTCAAGGAGGAGAAAAGCCCAAATAATGTGTCTCCTGGTAACTGCTGGTATGAAAAGTGCCCTCGGTTCAGCAGCTGCCAGTGCCTCTTCTTAGAAGTTTGTCAAAACAAAAACTTTCTTCACCAAAGCGGGAAGTGTCCTTTTTTTCCAGCAGCTGCAGTGTACTGCACTGAACTAGACATTTTTATAGCCACATCATCTGCGTGCCCATTGCCAACATCCAGCAGTTATGTTATGTACTCAAGAGTTTTCCTGGCAAAGTATCAAACCTCCCTGGAATAATCTGAAACAGCCTCAGTTACTATGTTCCCTGGTACTGCAGAAAGGCTGAGCCAGGGCACGGAGTGTGGTACTGAGTCTGCAGATGTGGTAAATATTTAAGGTTAGGATTAACCACTATTTTAAAACACCTCTTTCTCGTAAACATTCACTTATGACACCTGAAGTTCTTCCTGCAGTTAAGTAACAATAATGATTCATTGTTATCATTGATGTGTGTTTCTGTTCAAATACTTAAATCAGTTCCTTAATATAGAAGGTTTGCTTATAAATGTGGAAAAGGAATAGCATATTTATCCTACTCTGAATCATTGACCAAAGATTAGAGGTGCCTTCAGTAAAGAGGAAAACCTGGACATTGTAGCACATTCTGTGTTCAATCTTTTTTTTATTTTGGATGGAGATAGATCCCTGTTTTCCTAGTCATACGAGGAAGGGATGCAGTAGCAGGAAGCACGAATAAAAAGGAGGAAGGTGGATCTGGTAAATGGAAGGTGGATCTGGTAAATGATGTAAAAGTCAACTTCCTCTTCTTCAGTCTCTGGTGTTTTTTTGGAAGTTTAACTGCATTTAAGATGGTTAAGCCTAAGCCTAGGAAGTTCCACTGAGGAAGTGGATAGGCAGATGGCAAGGTTTTGGGCAAGATGGGCATGTATCACTGTACAAGGTAGACAAAACCCAAGCAACTCTAGAAGCTCAATGTTACTTTTCCTGTTTTTTGCTTTGTGCTCAACCTACTGATGGTGTAAATACTTGATTATTGCTTTGTGCTCAATCTACTAGTGATGTAAATATTTGGACAAGGAAAACAGAATAAACATCACAAGGGCATGTGGAGACAGCAGGCTCAGACATCCTGGAAAATGGGATGTGACCCTGCAAGGGACTGGAAGAAGGTTTTCATCCAGCTTCCTATAGAAAGGGGAAGCTCAGACGGTTTCTTGTAACCACTTAGGTCACGACTTTGGGACAAAAAGTACATAAAACACTGCAATGCTGCATAAAAAGGGACTCAAAAAAGATACTAGATGGAAACACTACTGAAAGTACTGACTTACTGTAAACATGTGAATAAACAGGCTACTAGCCTCAAGGCTTTGAGTAAGAATCAAGGCCTTAGTCTATTGACAGGAAACCAGAGCTGGAAAGAAATTCACAGCATTTTCCAAACATTACTTTTTTTCCCCCTTGGAGTGCAAAGGCTGCCAAGCAGCTTCTAGTGGAAAGAACAGAATTTGTATTTTCATATCAAATTATAGAAAACTAGAGTTGAAGAGAACTCGAAATAGGAATCTGTGCCTCTTTGGAAAAAGGGTGAAGTAAATGTAACCATTTTCTAACTATTTTAAAATCCTCCAGAAATAGAGTTTGAGGATTCTGCTTCTTCTGAGATAAACTCCTTTAAGAAATTATATTTTATTTTTTCTTCCTGTTAGTTCTTTCTTATAATAGGCTGAGGGCACTTGGAGAACAAGTTTTTTTTCTAATATGTAACACTCCTGATAACATTTCCAAGCACAGGAAGACCAGCAGTTTTCAGGCTTTCCTTCTCTGTGTGTTTCTGTGGTGCTTCAACTGCTTCTTTTCCCCTTTTAGTGTTGAAAAGCACAACAAACTTTATTTTTAGAACATTTCCTCATAAGTTTTTTTGCCTAAAGGGTTTGCCAGGATCATAGTCCTTCACTCAAGAGTCTCTGTTTTCTTTATAGGTTTTCTGACGTGCAGTATTAAAAGCTGGCACTGAAATCTGGAAGTCAGAGGTGCTGAAGGGTCCTCTATGGCTTTGTTACTCAAAGGGGGATAAATGAAGGGCAAAGTTGACCTCCTATGTTTGATTTACAGTAGTCCTGTTATTATGTCCTGAGGTGACATTTACTTGGTTTCCCATGTATCATACTCTTTCGTATTCAATTCTGTTCTGTTATTGCCTTGAGAGCTTCTCTTATTTTCCCAGTTGGTCTATGATTTCTCATTTCTATATTTTTAATAAATTCATTAATTTAGGCCATTTCCTCTGCTTAATGAGATCTATGTGAGCGTTGAAGCTGCCTGCATACATTGGTGCCAATTGCTCACGTAAATTGGATTTCTATTTTATGGTGACATCACAAATCACAAATTGAGAGGGGCTATTTTACGTACCATCTCTGTTGGGTAGAAATTGTTTCACCCTACTCTGAGTCAGACCATTGAATTTTGTGGTTGCTTTACAGTATTTTCGTGTAGGCCACCATATATCCCAAGGTTTTATTACAAATGCAATTCATTACATCAAATGTTTCCCTGTCATCAGCTGAGTGAGTGTGGGGGACTAATCTTGGATGGTCACCAAGTGCCTATCAAGCTGCTCTTTCACTCCTCCTTCTTAGCAGGACAGGTGAAGAAAATGATAGTAAAAGCTTGTGGGTTGGGAGAAGAACAGGGAGATCACTCACCAATTACTGCCATGGGTAAAACAGACCTGACTTGGGGAGGATTAATTTAATTTATTGCCGATTAATAACAGTGACAAAAATAAAAGAAAAAGCTAAACCACTTTCCCTTCATCCTTCTTTCTTCTCAGGCTCAGCTTCACTGCTGACTCATCCCTGTCCAGAATCTCAGGGGGATGGGGAGTGGGAGTTGTGGTCAGTTCATCACACATTCCCTCCTTATGCTCTTGCCCAGCTCCAGCGTGGAGTCCCAGTTACAGGACACAGTGCTTCGGGAACTGGCCCAGCATGGCTCCTTTCCTGCAGTCTTTCAGGATGAGACTGCTCCAGCATGGACTCTCCACAGGCTGCAGCTTCCTTCAGAGCACATCTCCCTGCTCCAGTGTGGGATCCTCCGCGGGCTGCAGGTGGATCTCTGCTCCCACACGGACCTCCACAGGCTGCAGGAGCACTGCTGCCTCAGCATGGGCTGCAAGACCAGGCTGCTGAGGAATCTCTGCTCCAACACCTGGAGCAGCTCCTGCCCCTCCTTCTTCACCAACCTGGTTTTCTGCAGAGCTGTTTCCTTCACTCCTTTCTCCTCTGGTGGCTGTTGCACAGAAGTTTTTTTCCTTCTCCTTAAATACATTATCTCAGAGGTGCTACCAGAGTTGCTGACGAGCTCAGCCTTGGCCAGTGGTGGGTTCATCCTGGGGCCACTTGGCATTAGCTCTGTTGGATGTTGGGGAAGATTCTCACACAAGCCATCCCTGCTACCAAAACCTGACCATGTGAACCCTGCACAAGGACTTACCACGTCAGAGAAGAAACTAAACTCCTTTAACATGCTTTATTCTTGACAACACCGTGCTGACCGTTTCTTAGCTCTGTATTATCTTCCAAGGGCACACAAGCCATTTCATAATTTGTTCCAATGGCTTTCCACATTCAGCTGGATTCCTGGGATTTGTTCCTCTTCTCTGCTTCCACCTCCTTAAATTCAGATAGGACACCCACCCCCACTATTCCTCCGGGCTCACCTCACTGCGATCAGCTTTTAAAGGTTCCCTCTTTCAAGGATTTTTCTTGCAAAGGCAAGTAAGAAAGAACACTCTTGGTGATACACTGGCTGATTCCAGTTGCACACCTCTCATTCCTCCTAAGTTTTTTATTTGGATGGTGTTTACAAGTTGTCCCTTTCTCTATTCCACACAATGCCTATTCCACATTGGAATTCTGCAAAAGGGGCCAGAGTTTTTGGCACATTCTTGATTGACTTTTGATAACTCAGCTCCTGCTACAACAATCTGCCATTTGTCATAACTGTGCAGTGAGCAACAAAAGGTCTCTGTTAAACGTTTCATGCCAGGCACAGTCCCAGCAATCAGTGCTGGGAGACTGAGGAGTATAGGAGGTAGGAAGAAGCCAGAGGAAACAAACTCAAGAGACAAAATGTGGAGTTGTCTGGATTCTGTATAAATATATCTGGATGTTTTATTATCTTTAAAAGTGAAGGACTTTCCTTTAATAATAGAAATCAGAAATCTATTAAGTGTGTATTCCACTTAACAAAATGAAAATTGCAAATCACAAATACCTTTTGTCTTACTCTCCATAAATATGCTTGCATCAAAAAATTCAGCCATACCCTGGAATAGTTCCATGTAAAAAGAATCAGTTATAACAAACCTGTTACTTAAAATTAAAATTAACTTCTGTTAGTTGGCAGCAACATTGGTAACAATAGTGACATTTTTTCCTACAACACTCCTGCTTTGCAGAGCTAAATAAAATTCCACTGCAGCCTGGAGTCATCTGATATCTTTATTCATGCGTCTTGGACTTAGAAAAGTCTCATAAGGACCATATGAAACTTCATTTACAGACATGTTTTTTGTTTGGTTGGGATATTTATTGGGGAGGGATGGGGGCATTTTGAACATATTGCTGTCTCAATCTGGAAAATCATCATCATAGGCTCTCCAAAAATATCATAAAAATGTGGCAAAGTGTTCAGGGTGTTTTGAGTTGATCTGAAGGAGCCTTTTAAGGCTGCAACATGCCTAATAAGTGTGGTACAGATAAATTGCAAGTAAAGGAAAATAAAATCCTCTAATCAAAACTAATATGAAGAGAAAAGTCTTCCCATTTAAATTTTTAAAATCAGAATGCCAGTGAAGTGTGGAAGTTCCTGGCATAAAATCTTATTTCAGGGGAATTAGCAGTGTAAATAGTGAGCAGCATATAATAGCAGTTTGTGTTTGTATCACTAAATTGTGCAACCAAGGAAAGATTCAGCAACTGATGGCAACTTCTACTGTCCAAGCAAAAACAAAATCCCCTTTAGGATGGTATTATTCCTCAACCAATCTTATTTAAATCAATTCTCTCCCCAAAGGAATAAGATTTTGGTGACCTTCTCAGAACATCATATTAAAGTGTGCTTTGTTTATTGAATGCTTTTGAAACAGTTTGGGCCAAAATGCAGTTTTGCTCTAATAAAATGTATCTGGACCAGTTCCATTCCCCTCCCACTCACTGAAGCCCACAGGACTTAATGGGTGTAACAAATAGAAGAATTTGGCCATTGACCTGCAACTCCAGTGACTCATACTGGATCACATAAAAATGTCTCCCAGTTAGAGGCTGGAACAGAGGGCTGCTGCTAATGTTGAGTTTCCCTGCTACCACATAGAATGTGGGAGCTCCAGGGGAAGGGACCTTTCTTGTCAATTCACTGAATCACTGAACATGGCAGAGGCTGGAAGGGATTTCTGGAGGTTGCCTGGTCCAACTCCCCTGCTCAAGCAGGACCACCTAGAGCTGATTGCCCAGGATCATTTCCAGACAGCTTTTTGTTATAAGGAGAGTGACTCCACCCCTTCCCTGAGCAATCTGTGCCAATGCTCAGTCACCTACACAGTAAGAGTTTCCTGATGTTCATTTGAATTCTCCTGTCAGTTTGTGACCATTGCCTCAGTCCTGTCAGATTCAGTGCAGAGCTGAAGGGATGAGAAGTGAGATAAAGAAGGCTTGGAGACTTGAAAGGCTGTGTTGTATTGCCAGCTGACTTCTCCTCCAAACCCAATACTCAGACTTCACACTTCTGGATTTTTCCAGTCCTTGCTTATATAAAGGGCTGGAAAGTCTGTGGGACTTTTGGTCAGAGGATCTCAAGACCCTTCGAGCAGGCTTGGTATGGGGCTGGCTGGTTGTTCTGATCCCTATCTTACTATCTTTGCAAGTGCTCTCCACGATGCAGAGACTTACAGAAAAATCTCCACCTGGGCGTTTGTGCCAGGGTCTCATCCCTGAGCCTGCTCTTACCACACAGGCCTGACCATATGCTCCAGTAGACAAGTTATTCTGCTATGGGCAGGGAGAAAGGGGAGGGATGTCTACAGTGAAATCTATGCTTATGTTTGTCTGCCTGCATTTTTGTACCATTCTCATCTCCATGTTCCCTTTTAGATCCTCTCATCTGGGTTGATCA
Organism: Formicarius rufipectus; assembly: GCA_013399695.1. Taxonomy (NCBI): domain Eukaryota; kingdom Metazoa; phylum Chordata; class Aves; order Passeriformes; family Formicariidae; genus Formicarius; species Formicarius rufipectus. Next base: position 815,926 of record VXAU01000920.1, on the reverse strand, counting down.
CAGTCCTTCATTCACAGGAGCGAGAGTGCTGGATGGCCCCATGCATTTTATTTTAGGCTGTGAGGGCTGCATTACATATGAGGATTGCCTAATCCAACACATCAGCCAGCCAAATTGGCCAAGCATGGTACTGGGGGATTTTCTTATTTTGCTCAACTAAGGAGCTAAATGCTTTCTCTGCCTGGAAAAAATATCAAGAAATATTGTTTCAGAGAAAATGTTTTGGAAGCATCATCCCAAGTGGGGATTAGACTGGTTTTAAGTAGGGTAATCTGGAATTGGAAAGCTGCACAGACATCCAAGAGTGCCTGGTGACATGTGGAAGCATAAAGGTGAGACTGACTCATAGTAGTGCACTCGGGGCTGTTTTACAACAGCAATTCACAGCATATCTGATCCAAAACAAAGCAGGGTTTGCTTGCCCGCAGGGATCACCGTGTACATACAGAGGAAACAAAGGGCTTACATCTTTCAACACAAAATATTTCAGTATAAATAGCTCACAGGAACGCAGCTAATCTCTAAGGCCTTCTGTCAACCAGCTGCAGAAGAGGCAGGAAAGGAAAAGCTGTTAGTGAGGGGCATCTTTAACAAGCAGGATGGGTTTTTTTGTAGCGAAAAAGCCTCATTGCTTGGTGCTTGGTTTTTGCATCTAAAAAACATGAGGGCTGATTACTTTAAGTAGGAGAGCCTCTTTCAAAAATCACGGACTGTGTCTTCTCTGTCCCTGAGAGACAGGACTATGTAGACTGGGCTCTGAACAGGTTGATCTCCCACCTGTGCCTCGGAATTATGTCTGTCCTGTCAAGTAAAAGTCATCCAGGGAAGAAACTGAGGCAACTCAAACTCTGACTGCCCACACTGCAAAATACATTCTTCTCTCCCAGGATCTGGTACAGACAAATCCAACCAGCTCTGCCCAACACAAAAACCAGGTGTGATGTGGGTGACACCTTCCCTACATAGTCTTCCCCCCTGGCAGTGAGGGTGAGACCAAACCAGATGCCTTATGTTGCCTTTATCACCTCCCCTGCTGTCCTTGAACCTTCAGGCTCTTGTGCTTTCCCATAGGAATGAGCCCCCAGGTTCATATTATAAAATCATCACCCTGGTGTACCTTGTGAGAGCAGCCGAGGATCAGTTCCTAGAGGGGATAAGTTTTTAGTGCCTCACAGGGCAATAAGTATGATTATCTGATGCCTGGACTGATTTTCAGTGAAACTGTAGCATTTTAGAGGCAGAAGACACATTCTATCAACCAGATTGTCCATCTCCTGGCAGCCACAGAAGGTTGTCCAAGAGGAATGCAAGAAAGATTGTCTGAAAGTCGAGCAAAGGGCAGGCAGGTAGTGTGGGCTTTGTGTGTACACACTTTTGACAGTTTGACATGCACAGCCTTATAAGAACAGCCTGAATTTTCCATTCAAACACAAATTCAGAATTCTGTAAATCATCTAAGCACAAATTTGGGAGTTAACCTCATAAAGATCTCCCTTATGTTCTAGGTGAACAAGGTCTACAGATCTGGCATTTTTCAAACCAGATGACTGCAAAACCTCAGAGGAGTAAACTTCTGTTTTCTGTTTTCCAAAAGTTTGTGAAAAATATTAATGAAAATCAAGGGCAGATTTCCACAGTTGAGAGGGGAGAAGATAGAATAAACTAGATTTGGTTTTGGTTTTAGGTTTTTTTCCTATTTGCTGTATACACATGCAGACCATATGTTTTGCTCAGCTTTGCTTCAAGACCATTTAATTGGGAACACGTTAATCTGGGAAGGAAGAGCAGCTGACAGAGGGTTTAAAAACACTCTTTCCCATGTTTAAAAACACTCTTTCCAAGTCTTTACACACTTAGCTGGTGGTGTAGCTACTGAGTAGGTAAGCTGTGCCATGGCATTGTAGCCCAGAGTCCTCAGCAATTGTTGGTGCGGAGTCAAGGTGGGGGACACCTGTGGCAATCAGGTGGATTGATGGTCTCAGCACTACCAGGACTATTATGGTTCCATGCAGCAAAAGAGACCCAAGCCCATTCTTCAGGTTGGCAGCAAATAGAAGGAGGTGTTGCTCATGTCACAATGACAGTGTGGCTGATGTGGTGATGGTTGCAATCAAGCCAAGTTGCTCAGAAGAGTTATGAAATTGTGCAAGATGGTTTCTTCCAGCTCAGTTTGTCTATTTTTGATAGGCACAGACCCTGAGCTGCTGGGCAGAGATGCTCATATATAGGGAAAGGCCAGGAGTAGCTCATTGGTCTGTTCAAAATTTCAGCTGCACAGGGACTAAGACTGTTCTATGCACTGCAAACATATTGTGGAAAGTCATTGACTAATCACCCATTTAGATATACTCTACTTTTACTTGAATCCCAGTGTATTCTCCATCAAAAACATGGTGCTCTGTGGTGGGACTCCATGTTCCACTCTGGTGTTGAACACAAGGCAGCAAAATCACATTTCATCATGCAGTGAGATGTGACCCTGCAACGAAACAAACTGCTCTCAGGTGACCTGTGGCCAGACATTAACCAGACCTCAGAACTGCCAAGGCCCTGGCTTTACATACACAGTCCTCACAACGAATCCAAAGATTCCCTAAACAGTGCAAAAACATGATCTAAACATGCAGAACAATCAGTGGCTACTTGATGGGAACATGAAGTTCATGTGTTTACTGCATTGCTGTCCTACTCTGGACTTACATGCCTGAAGCAGAAATGGAGTTATCACTGTCTGCTGGGGATGAAGACCCTTCTCTTGAGAGCAGTTGACTACTGTGTATGGGCTGTCCTTCTGAACCCAGGCACTTTGTGCTCTTGGTTATACCATGACCCATACTCCAGAGGAGTACTGGAGAAGTGCCCCATTCAGAACTGTCTGTCACTTATTTTAGGGTACTTTATAGCCAAGTAGAGGATGTGTTATACAAAAGGTGTTCCTGTATAAAAGATGCTTGCCATTATTCATGATATAGCAGTGCCTCCGGGGCAAGAAACAATTGTGCAAAAGAGCTGTGAAATTGGTGAAGAGACATTCTGCCTGCATATCCCATCTTTCTTTCCACTGTGGCCTGAACTGAAATGGGAGTGTTCTTCCACATACCTAATCTCTAGATTGCAGGAATCAGTCTCCCCTTGCTGTGGCAACTATCAGGGCTCAGTTCACAGCTAGTGCACTAGGCTCTAGGGAGCTACTGTGGTTGAGTGAAGCGAGGGAATAAAAGGTTTCTAGTCTTTAGCTGGTAGTTTTACATATTTTTGAAGTCTTACTGATAGACTCTGATGTCCCTACCTTCCTTCCCCTGCTGTCACTGCCAACCACTCTACAGGCAGAGTAATATTTAGCAGTACTCTTCAGTCAGCTGTTGATGGAAATCAGCTCAGACCAATAAGCTGAAAAATGGAAGCAGTTCAGCTGATCTTCCATGATGAAAAGAAACAACAGTCCCACAAGTGGCTCATCCACTAGGTTGTCAGTGACAAACATCTAGAAAGGATAAGTACTGATACAAATGCATCCCTGAAGCATGTCTGACAAGACAGACATTTCTACTTGGGTCTCTAACAACTTGCCATCTGCCTAAAAGGGAGTGTTTCCAGGAGAAGCAGAACCTAGAAGAGATCATTTTCTGCCTCTGCATTCATTACTCAAACACACTTCAGAAAGACATCTATTTCAGTTGAGGTCTATTCTACAAATCATATGTCCAAGGCAAGACTCTCTTTCAGGTGGCTTAGCTGTGCATGTTGATCTGAATTATCTCCTAACTGCTCTCATGCTAGTACTCTTGCTTTGGAAACTGATCCCTAAACATTCCAGCTCCTGGTCAGATGACAGAGCATTTCCTTCAGTTCCCATTTAAACAGGCACATATGTTCTTCTCCTTGGAGTCTGCACAAAGCCCTGCATTGTGGGCTGTACTAGGTACTAAAACTAGCACAGTTGGCTTAAATTTGCCTTCTTCAAAGGCTCTTGCCCAGCCTCTTTTGAGCAAAACAAAGCCTTTGTATTCTTGTGGCCAAAATGATTCAAGGGGAACCACAAGGCATAAAGAGTCCCCAGCTCCTCTCCGACTGCAATTTGGAGTCCATTTCTCAGGCCAGTGTGAATGCAAGGGACAATCATATGAAACCATCATGTATAATTTGCTTTTAGAACATTCCAGAAGGGAATATCTGAGAGAAGAGGTGAATGTTCATGCCAGTTCTTCAGCCAGTCTCCAGAGCTGGAAGCAGTGTATGTTTCTTTCCCCTTCCTGTGATAAAAGATTCCTGTAACATCAGCATTGTGTGTTGGTTGACCTGCTGAACCTCCAACATCCTTATAATTTTCATAAGGACTTTTGGCAACTAGTGAGGTGGATACACCAGAATTAGAAAAGTACCTTTTGAATTCAAGATGTGATTGATGGCATTTCTCTGGAAATGAATAAACAAAGGTTTGGTAGAGAGAGGGTAGGACAGGAGGATTAAAAATAAGATGTAGGGAAGAGAAGATCAGAGAGGTGGAGTTGACTTAAAACTGTGCCAAACATAGACACAAACAAATGCCTGCAGTTGCAACGTTTTGCTTCCTGAAACAGCGTGACCGCAGAAGTAGTTCAGTGACTGATGCTTGCAAAAGAGCAGGCAAGTGCAGAGCCTGTAAAGACCCAACCCCCTATCAGCACCACAGAGGTATCAACAGCAACACTCACTCTGTCTTGGGGAAACCTGAGAGCAGCAGTGGCAGCCCATGAAGGTCGAACATGAACATGCAAAGAAAGCTCTTATCACAATACTGAGTAAGAAAGCACACAAAGTTTCAGCTGTGCCTGTTTAGTTGCCTGGCACCTTGTCCTGAAGCCAGTCCTTCCAATCTGCCGTGGATCCCAGCCAAAACAAAAGGTGGTTCCCTTTGTATGGGGAATTTTCAGAATAGAAAACCTCTAGCAGAGAGTATCCTGCTTCTTTTTGGCATGGCAGGACATGCTTCACTGATCATGGTGGTCCCTACTGGAGGTACATGAAAGACAGCAGCACAGTCACAGGGTGAACGCAAACATAAAGTACGTGACACAAACTTGTCGAGGGATGACAAGTGTTGCCCTTATTTGTGTCCTGGCAAGATGTCAGTTTACAAAATGTCACGTAAATTCTGTCCCTATTCTCTATGTGTGTATGCATGTAACTGGTGTTGCACAATCAACAGCCAGAGCAGACCCTGAAGGAGACCAAGGTGGTCTGAGCTAAAGCTTTCCCCTTCACAGGGGCAGCAGCCAGGTTTTATGCTGAGCTCCTGGAAGTATCCTGGAGGTAAGAGTTCTTCAGCCTTCAATGACTGCTAATGAATAGCTGATAAATTTGGGACAAGTTACCTTTGTCTGCAGAAGATGGAATTAGATAGTACAGGTTGTTAATGAGGCTAGAAAATGCATAGTTTACTGACAAATCTGAATCATCAATTGTCTACACTACAGAGTCTTGTGCCAGGTTGTATAGTTGAATAGAAATCATAGTCATTTGTTTGCTTGATTGTTTTTTAATCCATTCTGTATTTGGCCTATAAACAGATCTTTGTGATTGAAAGCTTAACCTCCCCCATTTATCTATCAAAGTCATATTCTTTAACTTGAAGAAAAAAAACTCATGGTAATGCAATGACTAAAATGCTCCTTTAAAAACACTTTACCATGCCTGCACATTTCTCAGTTGGTGAAATATATTATTCACCCATTGTGTGGTTAGATAACTTCGGGCACAGGCCTGTAAAGGAACTAGTCCATTCTGAACAAGTGCCTATCATAATTGGAAACACTTTAACATTATAAAAGACTCATGAAACTTTAGCCTTATAATTTACCCTAATTAGCCAGTGACAGACCTTCTAGCCCTCTGGATAGATTGCTTTTTGTGTCTGAGCTTTCATTCAGTTCGTGCTGTGTGCAGTGTAGACATTCATTTTCAGTGAATCAGTGGCAGAACCTTAAGTCATCCAGGATGACTGACTCACAGTCCCATGATTTTTAACAGGAGACATAGTGGATGGTTTAAGTACGTAGTAGCACCATTTTACTGGCATCAGCATTTTGCAGAAAAGGCAGATCAATTCCTCAGAGATACTCCCCATGTTAATTAGTGCAACACAGAGTCTAATCTTGTTCACCAGACAGTAACACCAGCTAGTTACCTGAATCATTTTGATGGGCAGGTCAGCTATAAAAATCTTTAAATAAAATGAAACAATTTCTCTCTGGGCTTTTTGCTTGAAATAGCTTTAAAACAGAAGGTACAATTCCTCCTAGACAATCCTGGGAGAAAGTAAACATGCTGTGAATGATTAGCTAACTTGACCTCCGCTTTCAGTGGAACAATGTCTTTTATATGGAAAGTTGGAAAACGCCAATGAAAACTGATGTGTGACTGCAATTAACATTGCTGATTACTGTTGCTGCTTTTCCACCCACATTCTTTAAGAGGCCACTAGAAAAAGGATCTCTTTTCAAAGCTCATTTAGCAATGCTATCACATGAGGTGCACAGGTCATGGTTTTCACAGTGGTGCAGTACACTGAATTTCCATGCTCTGCAGTATTTTATGCAAGGGCCTGTTTTTTTCCACTTGAACAAAACCCAGATTTAGTTACTCAATTTACTCCAGTGGGAGGACATTCACCCTCTTTGCCACTGTTGTTTGATATCATAACATACTGTCTGCAGATGCCAAGGATGAAACCTAGGTGAAGAAGCTCAGCTAGGCAAAGAAGCCCTGGTGAAGAAAGAAGACAGGTTTGATGGCAACTTGAAAACAGTGCTGACATGACAAAGTGCTGGACAGTGTCCTACAATAAGCAGCCTCCCAGAAGGGTCCTAGAGCAGTGGCCTGTATCAGCAATAGTGTGGCCAGCAGGACCAGGGCAGTGATTCTGCCTCTGTACTTGGCACCAGTAAGGCCACACCTCAAATCCTATTCAGTTTTGGGCCCATCGCTACAAGAAAGACATTGAGGGTCTGGCGTGTGTCCACAAAAGAGCATGGAGCTGTAGAAGGGTCTGGAGAGTAAGTCTTATGAGGACTAGTTGAGGGAGCTGGGAGTGTTAAACCTGGAGAAAAGGAGGCTCAGAGGAGACCTTCACACTCTCTATATCTACCTGAAGGAGGTTGTGGTGAGGCAGTGGTCTGCCTCTTCTCCCAGGCAGGAAGGGATTGAACAAGAGGAAAGGACCTCAAGTTGCACCAAAGGAGATTCACACAGAATATTAGGAACAATTTCTTCATGGAAGTGGTTGTCAAACCCTGGAACAGGCTGCCCACAAAAGGGATTGATTCACCATCCCTGGTGGTATTTAAAAGACATGTAGATGTGGCTCTTGGGGACATGGCTTAATGGTGAACCATGAGGTGCTGGATTAACGGTTGGACTCAATGACTGTTCAGATCTTCTCCAACCTTAATGATTCTATGATTCAGTGATTGTCTGACTCAGGTGTTAGGAGGCAAAGGGTGGGACAGGGAGAAAAAGAAGGCAAGCATGACCTAAGCAAGAGTGGAAATGCAGGAAAGCCTTTGGCAAAGTCAATGAACTTAAGTGGAACAAGAGCTTTGGACACATGAGTGGGAAGATGGTGAAAAGGCATGAAACCCTTGGACTTTGTCCATTGACGTTTTGTGAGGATGTGTCTCATTTCTCTGAGTACTTGGGAGTTCACCACTGGAGACATTTTACCTGTGCAGGAACTGGGCAGCTGACACTGGTGGACAACACAGGGACATATTTCCTGTTCTGGAAAAGAGGGGGTTGATAAATGGACTTTGAAAGAGCTGAGAAAAAGTGGGTTGATATTTGGACTTTGGAGGGGATGAGAGAAAGTGGACTCATGGAAATTGATTTCAGAATGGGTGTAGATGTGGGACACAAATAACAATTAGACCAAATACATGCTCAAAATATTTACATAGAAGTGACACTGCTATGTTAGCAAAGGGACAAGGTAATATGATCTGGTGAGCACATAGAGTTTGTTCACTGTTTGTGTGCAAGACAGACACAAAAAAATTAGACATGAAAGCAGGAGTTTGTAAGAGATGGACTATTTTTTCTCTTGAAGGGAACAACTTACTTCAGGGTGACTGTGGACAAAAGGATCCTCAGTCCACACAGAGACCTCACAAACACCTGGTGATCACACTGTCCATGGGATGGTCAGCAGAGCCTGTGCCTCAGCAAAGTGAACAGCATCAAGGCTGCCTGAAGCCTTGTTAAGCCTTCTAAAATGATAGTTTAGATTAGAACAGACCTGCAAGATCATTAACCCAGTACTGCCATGTCCACCACTAAATAATGCCCTTAAGTGCCACATCCACATGTTTTTTAAATCCATCCATGGATGGTGACTCTACCACTCCCCAGGGCAGCCTGTTCCAATGCTTGACAAGTGTTTTGGTGAGGAAATGTTTCTCAATATCAAATCTAAACCTCTTCTGGCACAATTTGAGGCCACTTCCTCTTGTCCTATTGCTTGTTACCCATGAGAAGAAACTGACCCCCAGCTGGCTACAACCTCCTTTCAGGTAGCTGTAGAAAGTTATAAGGTTCCCCATGAGTCTTCCTTCTCTCCAGGCTAAATATCCCCATGAGCTGGATGAGTTTAAGGACTCCAGTAAATATGGCTCTAAAACTAATTCCCTCTAACTCCTCCTGGGGAAGTGCTTTTGCATTTACACACTGGATGACTGCAGGGCATCCCTGTGGAAGGCATCTGACATACTGAGAGAAGCAGCCAGACTCAGATGCACACAGGTAGCTGACAACTCATAGGAACTGACCTGGGAAGGTCCAAACATACTTAAGTCTTAAGTATTTGACTTAAGTAGTTAAGTCAAATACCAAGAAACAGGAGACGAGTCTTTACAAGCAGAAAGGAAATGCTTAATGACACAGTCCAGCTATTGGGATTTTTTTAGTGATGTGAAGATCTCTATAGATAAAAAACAAGTCAAAGGCTTTTTTCTTCCTATCTTTGTTTCTTATGAATAAGAGTCTGAAACTCTTCCCTGTGAAAGATAATGCTGAAAAGAGGTTCAGCACAACAGAGCTAAGGCAAAAGAAGAGGCCCTCAGAGAGATAAATATGTGTATAAAAATATTTCTCATGCTAAACCCACTATATTTACTGAGAGAAAAACAACTAGGCAATTCAGGTCTTGTATGTTTGCCAACAGGATCTGTAGCAAAAATAGTAAATCAATTTTTCACCTTTGATCACTCATGAAGACCAGGCACAGCTGCTTTTTTCCACATACAGGTTCTCTCAATGCCAAAATGAAGGAATATTAAATCACATCCTTCATGGCCAATAAGGTGCCAACAATACGTCTTTTATTGCAATGTGTTTGTTGTTCAGCCTTTTCCAAACACTTAACAATGAATTATTAATTCAAGGGAGGTACTGTTGCTTGGTAGAGTAGATGATTTGGAGGCAGCAGATCCAAAGGATTTCCCCAGACCTGCTGTTGCCTTGTTCTGGGTTTTCTTGGCAAGCAATTTAATTTTTATGAGTTTCAGTTTGTCTACCTGCAAATAGAGATAACATCTGCACTGTAATATATTATATAAACTTAGCTTTTCCTTCCATTCACAAGCTGTCCATAAGCAAACTCATTCTGTATGTGCATCATCTCTAGTAAATAAATTTCTTTAAATTTGCTGGTTACAAGCATAGTGTTTCTTATCTAAAACTGAAACACTGGTCATGACAACTATTTTGGCTCACTAGCTCCATTTTTTTCTGTAGTTAAAGAATATAATACTAATCTCTCTTGGACACACCAGGGGTGGGGTAGGGGGTGAGGGGGGAAAGACATTTATAATTTAAAAGGAGGCTGTGCTTAATATGGAGTGAACCAAATCCTTGCATTGCCATCTTATTTTAAAATGTGCTACTGACATGACTGCAACGGATTAGCGTTGCTGAATGAGAAACAAGTTAGTTTCTGACTCCAGGGCCACAAGTAGAGCAGTTCACCACTACCTTGCTCCATTCACAGTTCAGTCCTAATGTCACTTAACATGTGATTGGCAGAAGGAAAATCATAAATGCTCTGTACTAATTTTGAAGAGCAATGATTAAAATCCCAGTAGAAGGCAAATCCCACCTTCTTCTGGACAGCAGTGGAAGAATGAATAGGGAGACATAGACGGCACTCTACCCCACAGCAGCTGGAGACTTTCCAAATCTGGTGCTTAACAGAGCAGTAAGCAGAACATCAATTAAATAGAACATGGGCACAGTTCATACACCGTGACCTGGAGAGGGCAAGCTCCTCACCCTGTGCTGAATCTCAATTGCTGTTGTGCATCTTACAGGCAGTTTCCCATTGCCACCTCACTAAGCAAAAAAAAAAAAAAAAAAGGAAGCTCTGTCTATACTTTTCTGACTACTTTTGTGTTTGCATTTTGTAGCACTAGTCAAATTTAAGGGCAATTAATACTGTGGTCTTGGGAGCTGTCAGAGTTGCAAATAGTGAATTACACAATCTGTGTTTATTTTCTATGTCTGAGTCAATAAATCAAATCTACTATATTCTTTCCATGGAGAGAAGAAATATTCGTCATGACATATTGCATTCTCTCACATTTTCACAGATTTGATCTTTAATAAATGTATCTTTAAAGGGTTTTGATCAGAAGTGTCTTCTAGCAAACCACCAAAATAACCAGGGTTCTGTTTCTTTTTCTTTTTTTTTTT
>VXAU01000920.1:740754-799416 GCA_013399695.1 Formicarius rufipectus | reverse complement strand
AAGGAAGGAAGGAAGGAAGGAAGGAAGGAAGGAAGGAAGGAAGGAAGGAAGGAAGGAAGGAAGGAAGGAAGGAAGGAAGGAAGGGAGTTTCTTTCAGTAATTGTAGTCCTCTCCCCTGTCTATTTGGTGATCCTTCAGCCAAATAAGGACAAAGCTGTGGGACGAGTCTTTGTCTCAGTGTCCATGTTGTCTACACACTGCTGTTTCACTTTAGCAGCTCTCCTGCAAGGTCTGTTTGCTGTAATTTTGCCATGCTATTTACCATGTGCATTGCAACTGGACTTAATTGGGAGTAGATCCCATTATACTGGACAGTGTGTGAACATCTACAAAGAGTATTTCAGAACTGTAGAGAATTTCAAATCTCTGCCAACCTCTGTTGCCAAACACAAATCTCTGTTGCCAACAAATTGTGAATTTCAAATGATGGTGGTTTGCTGTGCAAATACAAGCCCTTTATCTTCAAAAGTGTGTGTTTTCCTTTTCCTATCACCTAATGAACATTAACAGGGAGACGTGTCCCTCCAAATCTTTGAGGCAGGATCTCCTGCAAAGCCAAGTACAGGAAAGCCCAAGAAGATGAGGTCTCTCTGAATCTTACCTCTGCCAAGAGACCATAGATTATTTGTGAACCTGAACTTCAGATGTGTTCGTTGTCATCCAGCAGATTGACTGAACCTTTTTTGGCTGGACCACTGCCCAGCTGCCTGCAAGAAGCTGGTTATTATATTGTCCCTAACTCAGCCTCAAGAGTCTGGAGTGGAAGTGATTAGACATGTGAGCTGTGGTTTGGGAGACATACTTGCTGTCTGCCAAGGGACGTGCAGACAATCACGTAAAGCAGAAATGCACACACTCACACAGCGCTGCCCTTGCTAATGGGATGAACCTCCTATTGCAGCAGCCATGACTCAGAGCAGCGTTTGCATATCCTTGATCAAGAAAAAAATAAATAAAAAAGGACCAGGAGCTGAAGAAGGGTGGGATGATTAGGGAACAGCCAAGAAGAAAAGCATATTCAGAAGTGGGTGAGGCTTTCCTCACCTGGGACGTGCTGCCTTGCACCTAGAAATGTCTGCCTGGGCACAGCCCACTCTCCTCCCCACATGTAATATTCCCATGCAGGCTGATACAAGCAAGAAGGGGCAGTGAGATCTGGCTTACCCTTGTCTGGGTGAGGTGAGCCTTTTGGGATCTATATTTCAGCAGGAAGGAATTATGCACATAATGGCGGTTATCTGCATGCATATTTTTACACCATTAAACTCAAAGATGGATGTTTAATTTCCCCTTACTCTGGTTCCCAGGAGTTAGGCATTATAAGGCTGTTGACTTTTGAGATTTTCTGTTAAGGGCATAATTGCTGAAACCTCATGAGGTTTGAAATAAGATCGTGTATTATTTTCACACACCCACATACACACAAAGCGATTTCACTAGCTGAAATTAAGACTATTTCCCTTAATTAACAAAGCCTGTGAAAAGAATGTTGCTACTTAAAGTGAAAACTGAGACAGGGGTGAAAACAACCCCTTTTGGAGGCACAAATAAATTTTGCAGTGCTTTTAAAGGCTTCTCATTTGTTTAACAATGAGGTCAGGATAAAAGGGAGTATCACACTTTCACTTCGGTGAAAATTCTTCTCTCCCCTGCCGTGGTGACAGACACACATGTCCAGCTACAGAAACATGTAACTGAAGATGCTTATGTTGGAAGGATTCATGAGGGGCAGTGAAGCATGTTTTGTTTCTGTTCCTAAACAAAGGGACCGACTCCCACTTTCAGCTGGAAATCTCATCACCAGCAATGCTTTTTGAAGGAAGGGTTGGGCCCAGCTCTGACAGGGGCACGAAGAGATAGGCAGACATCCCGGAAAGACTTTTAACTAAAGCAGGCTTTTGAGGAAGGAGAGGCAAGATCCTGTGCAGAGGGCACCTGAAAGATTCCTTTGGACCACTGGTGTCTTAACGCCAGCTCTGGATGCAGACATCTGCCTTAGAGTGTCCCCACATATAACCTTACATGTCCCATGATCGAAGACCTTACACATCCCAGGGTGAAGCTCCTGCAGCCTGGCCGAGCTAGAGTGGTGTCTGGGGGGAACAGGATTTGCTGGGCACGTCGAAAAGCTAAAGGAGACTTGTAGAAAGACACAAATAGGTCAGTTTGACTCTGTATGTACTTCTGGCTTGGGTAGAAGGGCTGTTTGCTAGACCTCCTTATAACCAGGGAAGAGGGGGCTGGTGAAGTGTCTCAAGCCCATGATCACTGTCATAAGCCACACAGGTCCAGCAAAAGGGGCTCCAGTGTTGTTGCAAACCTCTGTGCTGCAGGGAGCTCCATTCCTGCAGAATAAATAGCAGCTTGCACATGCTGGCAAGGTTTTCTAGGTCAGGGCTGGGTGATCTGTAATGAAGGTACCCTGTGAAGGTTATGGTGAGTCCACCTCAGCTTTTTAGATCTTCACCAGAGATACCAGGACAACACAGCCCCTAAAACAGCAATCTTGTGACAGAAATCAGCTTTATACAGCTGCTCTGGTGTGAGGGCCATGGGGTCAAGCAGCATTCAAAGCACTGATGGGAAAAAAAAAAAAGTATAGAGAAAATGTGAGAAAATGATTGTTTAAGCTGTCCTAGAGAGTTTAACATGGCAGTAACTGGAAACTGGCAGCTACATGGCCTCGCAGCCCTCCTGTGAGATACTGACATTTTTTGGTTATGGGGTTTTTTTGCAGATGGTTTTCTAAAGATCATCTTACATGTTCACACTGGGGCAGACGACAAAGGTTTTATTATTCCCAAGTTCTCTTTTTCTCTGTAAACCCTGGACGCACATTCTTTTGCCTCCCAATTTAAGTAGGTTAGTTAAATTTGTTTCCTAATGCAATCTTTGCTTAAGGGAATGTTGCAACTGGATATTGATTTTTTTAAAAAAGAAATAGGACAGGTCATTTCAATTCTTCATGAACTTTATCTTCCCTGTTGCTCTGGCAGAGATAGAGGAAGGAGGACCTCCTCTTGCACTCTCTCAGTGCTCTCCATGTGTTTTCTCAGCCTCTTTTTTCGTCAAGTCATAAGCTCCACTGTAGTCAGCTTTCTTGTTTTTGAATTTTTGTATGGTCTCTTCCCTTTTTGTGGGTGGCAGGCCTATCCTTCCCTGTTCTATTTCTGTTCCTTCCCTTTTCTACATCTTTGTGTATAATTTGGGCTGAATACTTCTACAAGAAACTCAAAGCAAACCTAAAACAAGAAGAAAATCAAGAAAACATTTCAAGATTCAAATCTGGAGGTTCAGACTCATTTAAGGTATGGAAACAGCATGAAAAATTTCAGTCCAATGCCCTGAAATATAAACAGTATTCCCAGTAATTGGAAAGAAGGTTTTTAGAGCCAAAATGTCTGGTCAGTGAGAAAAACCAGAAGCGGTCCCAGCTAGACCCATCACTGTTTCCCATACAGTTTGATGGAAATGCTCACTCTCCTGAGTCTGATCACCCAGCACATGAGATGTCTAATTTTACCTGGGAAGGTGAAGTAGAAAGTGTGACAGTTATTTTTGGAGCCTTATTGTTTTCATCCCATCCTTAACGATAGCTTTGATTTTTGTCAAATATAAGAGTCCTTTCCCATTCGAGTTTGGTATTGGCCATGTAGATACTTATTAACCAGCCAAAGCTAATCATTTGGACATCACTGGCTTTGTCTCTTATCTGAAATATATATTGTGATCACATTTCATATGCTATATAAATGCATGTACACAGCAGAAAAGCAGATCCTGCTAGGTCTGGAAAAGTGCTTTCATTTATAGGCAACATGCCTGCAGGCCTCTCCGCTAATGCATATTTTCACTACGATTTCTCCACAAGAGGAGAAAAGGATCTGGTGTTGCTTCAATTTTAAATGCACAGATCCTACCATAGACTCCTCGAGAGCCACAGAGCAGTAACTGCCAGTCCAAAAGGCAGCTGTGTTTTGCTAAATACACATTGTAAAAATAGGACTGAGCACATAGAGTTTAGTCAGTAGATGCTTTGAGCCATAAAAGCACTTGTATGTTGCTGGTCTTTGTATCTTTCCCATTCTCTGTTAAAATGATCAAATCTCACACTCTGGGCCAAGATTATGGGCTTCTCCCTTGCTGTGTCCCATCCTCCAGCACAGAATCATAGAATGGTGGAAAGAAACTGAAGGATCATCTAATTCCAATCCCCACTGCCATGGGAAAGGGCACATTCCACTAGACCAGATTGCTCAAAGCCCCATCCAGTCTGTCACCGAACACCTCCAGGGGTGGGCCATCCACAGCTTCTCTGGACAACATCCCCCAGTGCCTCACCACCCTCACAGTGAAGAATCCTTAAAAACTAATCAAAATCTTTCAGTTTAAAGCCATTTAATGGGAGGTCTGGTTGTGCTCCTACACTATTATTCCATTCTCCTCTCAATGGTAGTTCCTGAAAAGGGATCACATGTGTGTTCAGTTATTGTTATTAGTAAAGCTAACTGCATTATTTCCAGTGAAAAGGTTCCATAAGCCCTCCCTTTCCCCCTCTCCCTGTTCACATGTCTTTGATTAAAAAAAATTCAGTGGCTTTGTCTTCTTAAATAGCAAAATGCTTCATTTTCAATTCTAGAA
This sequence comes from Formicarius rufipectus, assembly GCA_013399695.1. Taxonomy (NCBI): domain Eukaryota; kingdom Metazoa; phylum Chordata; class Aves; order Passeriformes; family Formicariidae; genus Formicarius; species Formicarius rufipectus. The sequence goes on along the minus strand of VXAU01000920.1, from coordinate 794,775 downwards.
TTCCAGAGAGCCATTTTCAGGACATTTTTAAACCAAATCTAATAGAAAATACAGATAAATTTTGGGGGCACACCTGCTTTGTCAGGATTATGTTGTATCTGTCCTACAAAAGCTCATTTATGATCAGCCTGGGGATATCTGAAGATTGGACCTGGAGGTCCATTTAAGCTCTTTCACAGATGATTACAGCAGCGCTGCTGAAAGCAGGAGAGCAAGGGCTGAGCTAACAAAACTCATCTGAGCGAAAAAATGCTTGAAGAGCAATGTGACACAGAGACTGCTGTTTATTACCAGTGCTGTTCAGGCTAGTCAAGCAACATGGACTTACGCGATGGATGCAAAGAAGGTGGTGGAACCCATCAATCTCTGAATCAGGGCTGAGTGGACAGGGTTGGCTGCTGCTGGCAGGATGAATCTGTACAGTTCTTGGACAATTACCCACCTTCTTACAACCTCCAGAGCTTAAAGGAAGCATAAATGAGTACAAAATACATTTCCTATGCAGAACTAATAATAATACAAAGAATACAAATGTTGACCTCAGGTTTCAGACTCGGAAAGAAATGCAGGTGTCAATGGGAGATGCAGTGTCTGATGGATACAATTTCAATCGCCAAACGAGAGGAGCAAAATAATAATATTTGCTTACAGCACAATTAGTCAGGAACCAAATAATAACTACTTCCAGCCTAAAAAGCTGAATTATCTGTGACTATGAAGATGTACTGCTGCAACTTTAAGGCTTATGATTTTGAGATACTTGGTGATTCCGAGAGAAAGGCAGGAGGAGTCAGCAACACACGTGGTCTTGGTTCATTAAGCCAGTGAGGACACAGCTCATGTTGACAAAAGCATTTGATCAAACTTCCCCTCAGATTGCATGAGCTGTAAACACATGTATAAGCAGGCTCCTTTTGCATGTATATCTTGCCTCTCTCTGGACAATTTTGTGTGTGATATTATCATTTTTAGTCCACATTAGGATTCTTTTCCACTGCTGAACAATGCAGCGATGCCACTAAATCTTTGTATTTTAGATCTGCCCTAACCTGGAAATGTGGGGGAGCATGGTGGTGCTTCCTGATGTGCTTGGATGCAAGCCTCAACTGGTTTGGTCCCAGCTTAGGTGTTTGATCCTTCACTTCAACCCTTCACTTGCCAAAAGTCAGGGTTTTGAAGAGCAGGGTAGTAGCTATGCAGCTCTCAGCTAACTTACTAAACTGTCATGCAAATTGGTGCTGAGAGTTTCCAATGGCATTTTGCTGTGGGGTGTGGATCCTGCCTGAGAAGATTCTCAGTGTGTCTCAAATGTAGACTTCTTCCTGCCAAGAGGCTGCTGGATGAGGGGGTCCCTCAGCAGGTGATTGGACTGTTATTTGCTTGTGTTTGGAGGATCAGATGTTCGTGACTCCATTAACATAAACAGGAATAACCCCAAGAAGTAACCTACTCCACCCAATTTGTCTCCATTTCAGAAGCAGAAATTGTAGACTTCAAATAGCGACAAAATGAGGCATCAACAGAACCTGAAGCAACTTTTCTTTGCTTTTATGTTTTTTAAAGATCTAAATGGTGGAACTTAGCTCAGTCATCAGAACATAGCTGGGAGAAGGACAGCCACAGTCCAGACAGCATCCAACATTGGCCAGAAGACCAAATCCTGTGCAGTAAAAGACTTGGAATTGCTCATTCAAAACTATTTGTTATATGAAGCATCAATATGTAATTCTATTTCTTTTAGATTTTGTTCCTCATACTCTTTATAATGAAGATTAAGGATGGAATATTGTTTTAGCCAGGCCACATGGAATTTGAGATGCTTATTTTTATCTTAATCCTCCCTTCAGGTTTTCAATTATTTTTGCTGGCAAAATTGTGATGTGAATTTTCTGTTTAATGAAAGAAGAAAAAAACTTTATTGCACATGATATTTTTCTTTGGGAAGTGCCAAAACCTCATTATTTTGTTCTACCTTCCTGCTGCATGCTGAGTGATCATGGTGAAGAAGAGTTGTATCATATCATATCAAATTTCAGGAAGAAAGTGAACTTTGTGGACTTTGGAAACTTTTTCCACTTTCAAACTACCAAACTGTCCTCTGATGCATCATTTCTCAAAACAGGATAATAAAAAGTTTTGGACATGCTATTGAAAAACTTCAGCTGTTATGTCATGAATTTCCATCCATTGATTAGTTTGTTAGTGGAAAGAAATTCACTTTTTATGCAAAAAATATGTCTTGCACAAGATGTGGAGGCTTCTCTGTTGCCTGAAATTCTAGGGAAAAGCTTTCCAAGACAAAATTATCTGGGTAAGGTAGAAAGCATACAGAGAGTTATGTGCCCTTCTTCCAATACCACCCTCATGTTCTTCAAGCAAGACTTGAGGTTCTTCATGGTTCACCAAGGGGGCAAGGTGGAGACCCCACCTTAGTGCATGGATGCACCCTGGAGACAAGCCAAGCACCAGACCAGCTGAGCCCTCAGCTGAGCTGAGCTGAGCTCTATGCTCCTTAGCACAGGGGTCTTATCAATTTTATAACACTACTTAATTATCCTATATAAAGATTACATCCAATCTAATAACTGTCCATGCCCAGAAACTCCCCAGATCCACCCTGTAACACACCTCCTCTGATATTGTGTCAGAGGTCTCAGGACCCCTTGTACTTCATCATCCTCATAATCTTCGCATTACGTTTTCTTTTTGGAGCTTCTCAAGATTTCTGGGCCTTCTTTCTTGTTTTTACTAAAATGATACCTTATTATTCTAGTTTTGGTACATAATTTTCAGGCAAGATGTTCCTCTAACTATTATTTTCCCCATGACACAGAGATTCAGGAATGTGCCACAGAGGTCAGCTACTGCTTCAGAGTGTAAGAAACTGCACAGCTATATAAAAATCTACAAATGTATGAAATCCTAAGGCAACATCTCAAGCAGGCATGAATGACCAAAGTCTGTTGCTTTGCCTCCTGTCAAATGACAGGTTCATTTTATATCCAGGAGCAGCACCTGTGGATAGCAGTGAAAGAAGTGGCTCTTATCAGAGCTGAGTTGTGGTGGTGTCACTGGCCTATATTTGGGTGTGTCTGATGTGATTTGCTGTGCACTGGCAACGTAAAGCATTGTCTTGTTGAGATGATGGGCCCTTGCACAGCCTGTGATGTCCTTGATTTTCTGCTTGGTGAACTGATAACACTGTCTGGTAAAACTCACCTCTCCTCCAGGTGTTCAGCAGTTTAACCACACTGTGGGATGTCACCTCCTACCCCAGAGGAGATCGTTTGGTTTCAGCAACCACTGAAGACCTTCACAACAGACTTGGGGTTCTGCTAAATGGAGATCTTGGATATTAAGCTAAATATTAGTAACACTGGAACAGAACCTGAGAGTCCTGGCACACTGAACCAGATTTCCAAAAGGATTTATTTGCTCTATAGATTATAGAAGATAAAGCAGCCAAATAGCAGATCAAAGACTACAATGGAGCCCAGTGTGAAGCTCTTTCTGGTTTAATGCTAATTAGTTATTGTATATACAGTGTTAAGTGTTTAAATGCAATTGGAGCAGTTGTACAAGGGAATATTCTGCAGGCTACTAATGAAAATACTCTGTACAGGGGTGAACTCTTCTGAAGAAAACAGGGACAAAGACAAGATCATACTAATCACTGGGCTTCTGATTAAAGGACAAAGGCAGGTTGGAAATGATTAATTTCAGCAGTGTTTGACCAGCTTTTTCAGTTGGCATCAAGTCAAAGCAAGCCAAAGAGAGGAAAAATTAAAAGTGGTAATTCATGCTTTTTGTTTGTTTGGTTGGTTTTTTTGTTTCGTTTTGTGTTTGTTTTAGGAAAACACACAGAGCAATGAAATGAGGTGGCAGGAAGAGCAAAACAGCAGAGCAAGAAGTGAAATGAATGTCAGGCAAGGGGCAGGACCAAACTGTAAGAAGCTGTAATGTTCAAAAGATGTCACAGGGCAAAGTAAGAGACATGGAGACACCCAGGACATGGGTCAGGCAAGTCTCAATGCAACTGATGTCTGGCTGCTGCAGTGCAGGCAAACCCACTACTGAGAACAGCAAGGAGCTGCCCACAGTGTGGGGCTAGGTGGGGTTTGGATTTGAAATGACACTGAGCTGCTTCTGAGCAGAAGTTTAAATGGGACAGCAGATATGGAAAACATGAACTGCCAGAAGCTCTAGGTGTCTTCAGAAACAGCAAAATTATTTTGATGTTTCTCTTGGCTCATGGACTGTTCTTTCCCCTTATATTCATAACCAATAAATTGAAAGGACCTTTAATCTTTAAAAAATAACAGTAGCCACCCTAAACTGTGGCTGCAGAATCCTGAAGGTAAGATTTTACTGCAGATTACTATAAACCCTCACTTTAAAACAGTATCAAGAGTGAACTGATGTGGCAGCTTTCTGCTCAGGTGCATCCACTTAATAAATAACAGCTACAAATAGACACTCAGCAAAATTTCATGTAAATGCTCAGCCCTTCCCAGGGCAGAGGCAGTGGGCAAGTTGTAACGCTGACAACTGACACAGTGGCAGATGTTTTTACCACTTACTGCTGAGACAGCAGAGTTAGGAGAAGCCAGAGTAGCTAGACATTGTCTCTTTTTTCGACCTTAGTGTGTCTGATTTAAACGTGGACTTCTTTGCCACTAGAAGGCACATCAATCATTTGCAGGCAAGGTAGAAGCCTCTATGCAAGATTATCCATCCCATCCCCAAAGGAGTGTCTAAGAGGGGTTGGATTGTCCTCCCATGCGTTTTGGGTTTTTTTCTTCACTGATTAAAGAAGGAGAGTAAAATAGGAGTTTGCATTAGATATCAAACATTTAGGTGGGCAAAGTTAGGTGATCTCATCCTTGCAATTCCTTCTATAAGCAACAGGGAGAGAGAATCTGAACCTCTTTTATGAGAGCAGGTATCACAGCAAGACCTCACAGGTAGTTTGTAAGAACTTATTAGACTTCTGTGGAAAGCCTTTGCCTGCTCTGTCTTCAAATGTTCACACATCTCACATGGTGAGAACAGAGTGGAACCCACCAGGCCCTCCTTTGCATGTCCATGGGGAAGAATCACACTGTGCCAGCCAGAGGCTGCCATCCTTCAGCATTTTTCTCACAGCTGGGAAACCCAGATTATGAGCTATGTCTAGGACTGCTAGGCATGACCTCAGAACAAATTAAAACTCAGGATTCAATTAGCCATAGGTTCCAAGTATCTCATAAAGCAATGAAGTATCTCTTTAATAAAATACGAAAAATAAAGAAAAACTCCAGTTATTACACTAATATTTGTTTGTGCCTGTATTGCTACTGCCAAGAAAAAAGAATCTGACTGTGGCTGCCAGAAATTGGACTGTTTAGTCTTTGTGCATCAAGGAAGTGTGTGGATATTTTATGTCCTTCATAAAGCTTAACTTCGCTCTCGAAAAATCCCCAGCCTGTTTCAGTTGCTCTCCTAAGTTCAGTACTGCCCACCACACAGGAAAAGGTAGGAAAGTTCTGTCTATTGGCCATGGGATACAAGTAAAGAGAAAAAAAAAAAAGTTTTTACTTGGACAAAACCAGACTAAGGCATTTGTGTATCTTAAGTCGTAAAGAAGAACTTTCTTAACTCTTCAAACAAGATAACAAATTTGAACAAGAAAGAATGGCAGTTTGGTAATTTGTGATGTGTAATGTTTTAGGAACAGTCTCCAAACAATTGTTATAAAAAAATTTTGATGATAGAATTAGTTTCTTAAGTACATTTTTTTTAATATCTGTTTCATTTATGGTATATTAAACACTGGGCTCTCTAGTCCACTGACAAAAAAAAAAAAGAAGGATCAGCAAAATTCAAATGTCAAGAATCCAAAGGACCTTATTAAGATTAAAGGTGGACTTGAGCTGGAATTTTGGATCTATATGTAATGAACTATAAATATTTTGACTATTTCAGCAGAGAAACATCAGAGAAAATATTCTAAAATTTGAATTCCTTTATCTAAATATGTGGAAAACCTCTTACATCTCAGACATAAAACTATATAAAATAGAATTATTTTGGTCAGAAAAAACCTTTAAGATCATTCAGTCCAACCATTAATTCAGCATTGTCAAGTCCACCACTAAACTCTGTCTGCATGTGCCACATCTACATATCCTTTAAATCCCTCCACTAATTCTCTGGGCAGCCTCTTCCAATGCTTGACAACCCTTTCAGTGAAGAAATTCTTCTTAATATCCAGTCTAAACAATCCCTGGCACAACTTCAGGCCATTTTCTCTCCAACTATCGCTGGTTACCTGGCAGAATAAACTGACTCCCATCTCACTACAACCTCCTTTCAGATAGTTGTAGAGAGTGACAGGATCAGTTTTTCAAAGGAGTGGCCTTACTGTGATTTTCAGAGGGGCCTGGTCTTTCCAGGATGATGGTCTTGCTGGCACAAAAAATGGAACAGGACCCTCAGGGGACTGACCAGCATGGTTTCCAAACTTAGTGAACATGGGGAATAGGTTTGCTTGGACAGGGCAACCGAGTGCATGCGCAGAAGCTCCTCAGTAGTCTGATTAATGGGGTGGTGATTGAGGATTATTGAATGTCCATAGTTGTCAAAGTCCTGTTTCATATGTCTTGATCTTTTCTGCCAAAGGGGCGTGCAAAAATTTTAGATGCAATGTTTTGAGTGTAACCTAAGTCCAAGCCTAAAAGGTGAGAGTGACAGAGATTAAGGGTAGAATTTACTGACCAGAGCATTTAAAAACATTTCATTTGAGTCTCTGAGACCTGCACAAAAACATAAAGTAAACAATTTGCACTGAAGGATGAAGATGACCCTAGGCTCCAATTAATACCTGACAAGATTAAATTTGACTTTGCTCTCCTGAGATAAAGTTGTTCTTTGTTCCAGTAAATTTATTTAGCCATATTCACCTCCTCATGGATGTATTTTATGTACACTGTCCATGCACTGCAGCTAAGCCCAAGTCATCCTTTAATATTGTATCATGAATGAACAACTCCTTGTTTGACCAGTGAATGACCTCTCACTCCACCCCAAATAAGTATAAAACATTCTTCTCTGTGGCAAGAGCATTTACTATTATTAGTACCTGAGAAATATTGCTTTTGTTGTATATTTATGTATGGTGCAGGCAGAAGGGTGTAGCAGGTACGTGTGCATACTCATGTGTGTGCATGCAAGAGAACTCTTTAAAATTAATTGCCTTGGCTCACAAAGCCTTCTGGATCTGTTTACATTCCTGAGGCAAATTCCTTAATATATCTGTAGTTAAACTGTTCCACAGCCTCTAAATGTGTGGCTTTGGTATGCTACCCACCTTCCCTGTGCAGGGAATCGCTGGGAACATTTAGTTCCTGCTGAGAATAAATATGCCCCTGATATAAGCACAGCAGCAACGTGTTAATATGCTCTGCTGATGCTATTTAATCCTGAGGATAATGTCTTGGATTTTCTGCATATTATCTTAATATAGCATGGGAAGGGGAAATTGTTTGGTTTGGAGTGTGGAGGAGTGGGCAGGAGGAGAAGGGAAGGGAGTGGAGAGTGTTTAAATAGCTCCAGTAATGACCTCGGGGCTCATGGTGCACTCCCACTCTCATCAGGATTTATGCTGAGTGTTTGAATTGAGGAAGATTTGCCCAATAATGTCAGATGATTTGCAGTGTTGTGGGCCGAGCAATGCTCATTCAAGATAGCAGCAAGGAGTGGTTGCACTCCTCACAGGAGGGTGGGGGGATTCTTTCCCTAACGCTCAAGGCCATATCAGGGCCATTCCCAGTGACCTTTCAAGGCCAAGAGTATTAGTTGAAAGATAAAGGATTGGAAATCAGTCTTGCTCATGCAGCCCTGATTTTCTCCCAGCAACCTGAGAGCTGACTGTGTTCCATATGGGTTTGTGATTCAGGATAGGGCAGTCCTACCAGGGCCATGTTGTTCCATGGCCTTAGATAACTGAAATGCAGACCATCTGCATAGCTGGCAAGTGTGCAGCACATGAGAAAGGTGCTTGGGTGTTCTCCTGGCTCTGCTGTATGAGGAAAAAAAGAAAATAGAAAAGTCTGGAGAAGATGAAATAGAAGCAGACCTACAGTTCTAAACACAGTAGCTCAAAGAAAATGCAAGAGACAGATGTTTATGGGCAGAGTGCTGGGCTGGCAAGGCAAACATGGGTCTGCACCCCTTCTTTTCTGACTCCTCTTACTTTTATGCGTAGGATCATCTCTGAGGTTTCACAATCAATGTCATAGAGCACATTCTCCATTTGGCCAAACTTCTCCAGTAAAGCCAGTAGCAACTTGTTACAACTTCTCCATTGAATATATTTGTACACCTCTTCTCTTTTCCAAAAGGATCCCATCAAAAGAGTCAGTTATGCAAGAGATGTTTCAAACTGTGTAGCACGTACTGCTGCAAATTAACTTATTCAGGTTACCAGGCTTCCTGGTGTTGGATGCTAGTATTTGGGAATGTGATGTTCACCAAGATGGTGAGTCACTGGAGTTTATGAAACAAGTGCTTTACATAACACCTTGACTTATTTTTTAGTGCAAAGTAAAGAAATGGAGAAATCACTTTAGCATGATGAAAGTATAGATTTGTTTTGGGGAGAAAAGGTCACACACGTGAACCTCTTTTTCTTCCGAGTTTTTGTAAGACTAACACTGTTTCACTTGGTGTTGATTATTTTTATACTGGCAGACCTCAGAAACTCCAACACTGCTGAGGGCTCCAGGGTGGAAAATGCAGGGAGGGCTCCAGAGCATCTCCACTCCTTTCTGGTTGCCTCATTCCCCATTGCAAATCCACAGTCCCATCTTCACAAGCAGTGGCAGGTGTTGGGGTTTCTGCTTATGGTTACAGCCCAAGGCTGCTTCCAGCAGCTCCCAGTGCCCCCTTGGACCCATTTTGGTGCTCTTTCCACTGTATCATGATGAAAATGGAAGCAGATTGAATGCTATCTCTCAACAGTGATCGCAGCTTGGAATAACACCATGGGAAGAGTGATGGGTCATAGAAAAATTGCCACCCGAGGCAAACAAGCAACTAAGCCTTCATCAGCGATGGAAATCAACAGCTCTTGTAGACTCTAAATATACCTATACATAAAGGAGGAAACTCCTTTCACAAGATGTGAGTTTGTAGCCATGACTCAAAGGATCTGTGTCAAAGGAATAGGAGTTGGCTGAGATCACTGCTGAACCTGTGAAGGATTCAATGGTAACTACAATTTTGAGCCTTCTCCTTTGGTATCAATTATCTGCTGATTTCACCTTGCACACCTCCATAATTAGAACTACCACAGTAATACCATCCAGAAGGTAAACTACTACTCCTGTTACTGTTCTGGAGACACTATTTACTAGCACACTTGCACTCACTCTCTTGCATGTGCGCATTCAAAGCAGCCATGTGCTTGAGCAAAGATCAGTGATGGTTTGTGATGTCTGATGAAACCCTCCTGAAAAATCAGTTGTTGATTACATTCTCATTATCATTTGTGATATATTGCTGTGCTAAGGAAGCTCTAAGCACACTCAATGGGATTTGCCAGGGAATATGGCAAAGCTTGGTCAACACCATCCTGAAATGAAGCACTGCTTTACTGTACTTTGCTTTCTGCTCAGCAGGCATTTATGAGAGTTCAAAATGTAAACATGAAATTTTGACTTCAGATAAGAAGACTTATCCAAACATATGTGTTAACTACTCAGCCGTTTGTGTTCACCTGCCTTTCTTTATCTCTCCTTTATGTTTTAATAGTGGCCATAACAGTAACTACCCAGCTTACTGTGGGGAGAACATCATTCAGTGCTGAAAAACACCCGGGCTGTGCAACTGCAACAATTAGAGGGATGAACAAGATAGCAGAAAAATAAAACTCACTCAATAAAACTGCCACAACTCTGCTGGTGGTGCAACAGCTTAGGCCTGTCACCCCAGGACCTGAGCTGAGAAGGGATGAGAGAGGAAACAAGGTCAGATGGACTCCAATCTGATCAGAAGCCAGGTTCATGTTGGTCAGTGTCCCTGCCCCATGCAAACAAATATCAGCCTGAAGTCGAAAGCCTGCACCACTTACCCAACCAAACTGCTCAGCTGCACCAGCAACTGGAGCAGGACTGCCTCCAAGGGCTACACCATCCTGTCCAAACTGTCAGGGTCTGACCAAAGATAACCTTTCCTGAAGGACACTAGTATTTTGAAACCTCAGACAGCTACTCAGTCTGCCCACTGACCTTTGCTGAAAGGGCTGTTGGGAGCAGATACACATTTATCAAGACCTTGCACTGCATTTCTCAGAAACTAAAATGTCCTGTAACACGATTCACCATTCTTTAAAATGCTGCCTCAGGCTGCTTCAGTTAAGGGGAAGTATTATTTCCCCCACAGTACTTGCAATCAAAACAATGAACATTATTATACTCTGTGAGTGTAAGTGGGAGAGAGTCACAAGTTTTACTTACTGGACGAATTGCTTGATTGCCTCTTAAAAACATCCCTAAATCTAAGACAGCAAAGCTGCAGCCACAGCTACATTTCAGGTTTTGCATTCCTCCAGAAAAGGATTTATCATTTGCACTGACAGAAGATAGATGTCTTGCCACTGAGTCATAGAGGATTACTTCTTTTAGCTTGTTTCCCACAAATGTATCAGGTGCTCTGTATTTTAAAGTGTACCTGCCATTTGATTTTTCAGGTGCATTTTAGAGTTTAAAAATAATAATCAATTAAATAAATAAATACATAAATGAAAACAGACTATTAGAAGCAAACAAACTATCTGAAGACTTCACAGGCAGCTGTGCTGGAATGCTTATCACTATGTAGGGAAAGTGTTCTTGGGACTTTCTGTGGCTATGAATGTCAGTGTCATTTCAGAAGTGATGTGACATCTGTGAAAATCTCTGAATATGAGTGAGACAAAGTCTGTATGACGAGGTTATATTTCGACCTGAGAAGGGTTTGCAGTCTAGAAGCACCTTCTGCCTTTTCCAGCTGTGCCAACTACCCTAATAAAGGCCAACTTCCCTTACAGTCCTTGTCTCACAGTCTAGTTTTGTTGTTCCAGCACCCTTAAACATAGCTGCAAGGCTGATCTTGTCTGTTTACTGATCCCTGACCTTTCCCACCATCCTTCACCCCATCTTCATGCTACTGCCCAGAGATGTCCTGACCTACAGGGCAGGGCAAACTGGGACAGGACATCAGCATGGCACCAGTGGCAGCCTTGTTTCTGCTTCTCCTCCAGCTCCTCACCAATTGTCTGTTCACTCTCACTTGTTCTATGCTAACAGGCTGCAAAAAGTTTCTCTTCCTCTCCCATCTGACACAAGTTTCTACCCAGAGGTCCCCAGGCTGGAAAGCCTCTGCTAAAATCTCAGTGCTGATGCATTGGCCAAAATTCAGCAGGGATAAGTGTCCCTGGATTTCCTGAGACCTGAGTCTCTTGATCTTTGAGGGCTTGTTCCTGGCCAGGCTTTGTTGCACAAAGCAAGCCCAGCTCCACCGAGTAACTCTGAATTAAGAAAGAAAAGGCCATTTATAACTTGGAATCCTGAGTTTTTGCACTGGAAAAACAAACAGAACTTTTCACTTGAGGTGATGATAAAGTGGACCTTTTTTTTTTTGGCACATTTGTCTGAAATGACAAATTCTTTACTCATCCTTTCCAAGGATACATTTTGAATTTATTTGCTTCTGCATTTCCCCATGGAAGAGGAAGACTTCTCATAAGATTACCAGTAGGCTGTAAACACAACCACATAGTAACTGAGGTCTGCTGCAGGTGCAGAGCGCATGCAGAATTCCCACAGCATGCACACACATACACACACACTCTACCTCCTCCCCCACCAACCTCCAAAACCAACGTTTCTCCTATACACCACAGATAATAATTAATTAATAGTAATATATTATTCATTAACAATAATTAATAATTAATGTAATGGCCTGGTGAGGATGGGACTAGACTTAAAAAACCCTGTGCAGACTGCCTCTGGTAGGCTGGATTAGAAGTCTGTGCAAGTGGACACATCCCACTGCACCGGGATTAATGAGGAGATCTCAATGGATTGAGGCATTCCTGTAGGTAATATGGCCCCACCAGCACATCCCCTGCTGCTCTCAAAGAGCAGGAAACCCCAGAGAAGCCAAGAGAGGAGAGCACAGGGCAGTACCCTACAGATAACATGCCAGATAACACTGGAATCCTTTACATATTCAAACAGGATGGACCCCAGGATAAGCTTGATCCACCCAACAACTATTCCAGGAATGTGCTTGGGATCCTGCAGAGAATAGCCCAGCCCTCAGCAGGTGAGGCTCAGCCTACTTTTAGTGGAAAAAAATCCTGAGGCAGAGTTCCATGGGTGGGAGGCCAAGGCACTGGAGCCTGAAGGAAACATTACACTGAACTGCAAAGACTTGCTCTTGGCAAATAAATCCTCTAAGGTCTGATAGAAAATTATACACCTGAAAGGAGGATTTGTGATGTCTCCTAGGAATTTACCTTTTTGCTATACATTTTACAAAAATCTGGGTAAGGTCCTGCATTCTTGCCTCACTGCAGAGAACTAAATGCTCTTGAAGGTTTTTGGAGTTTTGACAGGGAGGGCACAACAGGATTTCATATCAAAGTACCATTTCTAGTGCATTACATCGTGTGCATAGAAGTGACTTGTTCTGTCGCTGCTGGGCATGGTAGGATGCTCCATGCTAGAAGAAGTGGTAGGACCTGCCTGCTGGTGTGGAGTAGCACACAGGTGTGGAGGACTTCCAAGAGCCTGGAGGAAGGCAAACCTGCAGAGGAGGGTGGGGAAGGAAGGTTTCTGCTTCTCCTGACTCGAATTTTCAATTTCTTTGGGTGGAGCTCTTAGGAGGGATGAAAATAGCATGGCTGTCAGAAAACTTGTGAGAAAATCTGTTGTGGGCTAGATTTATTTACTAGATAAGATCTAGTGCCAGTAACTTGCAGCCTGCCTTACACTGATGGTTAAACATTTATCTGTCACTGAAATTCAATTTACAATATGCTAATTAATCCTACCTGGTATTCTCAGTGCAAACTGAGAGACTTGGGACCATATTTTATACCTTTTTACCTCTCAGAGAGTCTTTACATTGCAGAAAAGTTATGCCTCTAACAACTACCACTGGGGAAGTTTTGCATTTATGAAGTATTTGAATAGTGCTATTCTAGCTCATTTGCTGCAGGTTTTGTTTTCACAAAAGGGACATAATCATCATAAATTGCATTTTTTGTATGGCATTGTGCATGCCTTGGATTGATATGGTAATTCCCTGAAGCATCTGTTCTTCCATATTCATAGGTCATTTAAAGGATCCCAGTCTAAATCTTTGGACCCTAATATTTCCTGAATTCTCTCATACATTAAGAATATATTTCTCATATGCATGCTAGTGAAATATGGAATATATTAAAGATACCACAGACAGATATCCTCTGGAAAATCTCCCCAACTCTGTCCTCTTGAAAGGACTTTCTGGAGGACAGGCTAGAAGGAATATGTAAAGTACTTTGTGAGGAGCTAGGTCATATTGAAACTGCAGCTGTCTTGAGAAAATCTGGCATCAAGAAGCAGTGTTGGCAATGCTGACACAGACTGATGCTCTCCAGGACTTGGTTAAGTGGTTTTCTCTCTAGCAAACCTTTTTCAAGCATAATTTACACTGCAACTACTTGCATATTTAAAAGAAATTATGCTGCTGTGTAACGGTGACTTTCCTGGTACAGTTTCCAGTGCCACTGCTGGTTTACAGACTTTGGGAGGTTTTGTCTGGTCAGGGAGTTGGTCTGAGCTGGGCCCTGCAGTGCTTTAGGGAAGAAACAAAAGGTAAGAAAACACTGATGAGGTCCTCAGAAATCAATAGTTAAAACAAAAGTCTTATGCCAATAGCTGAATTAATATGATTCATCATCCTGGTGCTTACTGAGTTTAGCTCTCCTTTGATGGAACTGGGGCTATCATTATGGGCACTTCTATAGCAAAGGGAAGACCTGGGCTTCAGCCTGGACTCTCCTGACTGCTGTTCAGCTTTATATTGCCTTTTCTGAACTGCAATAACATCCAGTCACTCAACTAGCCTGGTCACATCCCAACTCACAGAGGATCTCTGCTTCTCAGTGAATAAGACTTTTAGTGCAGTGCAGTAGGACAAGTGGTAACAAAATGAGTTTCATCTGGAGAACATCTCTTTTCCTTTCATCATATAAAGACATAGAGCTGGGCATGTGAGAAAAGACACATCCTCGTGGTCTGTGTCTGGAACATCAATAATTGTGTTATGGTCTGTTCAGGGATGGAGCATCTTTGAGACTTGGTGAAGTCAAGAAGTTATTTTCTTTGTACAGAGTATCGCAACTGATCCATCCCAAACTCAGAGAGCCACAGTTTAACATTCTAAAATCAAATCTACAGTGTATTAATAATTCCGCAGTCCCTTTTTATAACTCTTACTCCTCTACCACATTCAATCTCCCTGCTAACACAAGACCCTCCTCTTAGTGATGACCCATCAGGAAGCACTGTTTGCATGCAGGGTTCATGTCACCATTATCTTCTTTTTGCTGTTCTGTGAAGATGGTGCCAAACAGAACATTTCAGATTATTCAGGCTTGCTCTTCTGTTTTCTGCCAAGTGATCAACTCCAATTCTTTGTTGTGAACCCACAGCAGGGATTTCTCATTCAAATCCTGGGCAGGTCCAAGCTTAGCTCCTATTAGCAGGAGTATTCAGACCATTAAATATAAGGTTGTAATTCAGGTTTTTTTGACACTATAAATAGCAGTAAAATGGAGATGATACTGCTGCATCTGTGTCTGAAGGGTGATACTCTTGGCACCTGTACAATCCCTGTGTGGCTAAGAGACCTATATCCTCATTTCCTCAAGGTCATCACCTCTGTTCCCCTTTGTCACACGCTTAGATTGATTTTTTTTTTATCTCTCTTCTGACTCCAGGCCTGCTGACTTCAAGGAAAGGATTTTGTGACGTGACCTAAAAGAGTTTATGTCTTGAATAATCCTGACTCGCTTAATCTCTTAGCTCTGAATTGAGGCACACTGTGCTGTCTGAGTATCAGCACATGTGCACCATACAGATTACAGGTGTGATTCCAGTATGAGCAAGCTGATGTGCAAATCAGGACTTTTAATTTGTAGCCACCCTTGATGACAAAAGAGTGTCTCACCTTGCGTAGAGAAGCAAGGTGAGTCATCAAATCTGATGACTTCATTCAACCCACACACGAGGCAGGGTGAAGTTCATGCCTTTTCCTTTCCTTATGTGCTGGAAAGCATTTTGGAGGTGAAATGTCTCCCACACAAGCTCAGGGAAATACAGGGTGTTTTAAAACAGAAGAGAGATGGAACTTGCCAAGATTCATAGTAACCACTTGGCAGCAGGGGAAAGAGATGGACAGTGTTTTGTCAAGGCAAATAACGGGTATCAGAGAAGGTGAAAGGCACTTAAGAATTTAGAGAACTGTCACAGAAGACACAACCAGGAGCCCCTAAGTTTTTAGTTTTTGAATTGATACATGAAGAGAAATTATGAATTCAGAAACCTAGTGTGAAATGCCTGTATGTTGTGGGGGTGTGTGTGCTTGTGTGTTGCATACTGCCCTTGCTCCCCTCCCAGACTGGCAGTGCTGGTAAAAGCTACACTAAATGTAAAGGGCAATCTGAGAACTCCTCACCAGGCACAGGATGTGGTGTAGGTACAAATGCTAAGATTGTACTAGGTCTTTCCAGGCTGTCTGGAGTCCAAGGCAAGACTAATGCTCAATTTCCTCTGAGAATCCACTTTGGCTTTAATGAAACTGAGGCTTGGGCATGCCTTGGATCTTGTGAATGTCTGCTCTGGGGAAGAGGATGAAAACTGGACCTAGAAATGCCCTCCAGATGGTTATTAGGAGCAGTTCTCTCCAGCCTCCTGCTCTTGGACTCCTAGTTCTTTTAAGTGTAAATGCACAGTTAGGAAGTTCAGTGTCTGGCATTGGCAGGAACTGGAATATTATTGCTTGACTGGTCACTTTTCCTGATGTCTGGTTTCAACTTTCCGGAAATAAAGCAATGATTAGTAGGAGAGGAAGCAAGGAGAAAAGTGGAGGCAAAGTTGAAGGTTAGCAGACTATAAACCTTCCAGACTGAGCTGTGTAGTGCTAGGAAAGTAAAGTAAAATTTTAACTCAGATGAAAATCCCAGTGGTGAATCAGCAACTGATTCTCTAAAATCACGTCCCTGCAAGCACGTCCATAGTGTCTCAGAGGAGTGGGTGATACCTTTTCCGGGGACATTCACCTTCCATGTGATGTTTCTGAGTTCAGTGCTAAAAGAAGAACAATGCTGCCTGGCATGTTTTGACCTGTGTGAGCTCTGAGCATGTCATTGCCTCTGATGAACTGCTCTCTTTCATCCTCCCTCTTCCCTTCTTAATTGTGTTTAAGAATTAATGTCTGTGGTCATAAAAAGTGCTTCTGTTTGTATCTGTTGACTACAGGTCTGGGTGTGATTTGTTTCCATGTGAATATATTGATATGTTTCTGAAAGATAATGCCTTTTCTTGCAACGCAGATAAGAAGAGTATCTGTCTTCAGGCAAGGCAAACTGAAAAAAAGCTTTCCAAACACAGCAAATTAACTGCCCTGATTTGCAGGTCATACGTGCCTATAACACCTAGTTCTGCCATGAGCATTGTTTATCAGAAGATTTCAGGAGAGTTTACAGGATAAGGACATCTACTTGGGAAAATTCAGTGGGAAATTAGTGGAAAACTAAGAGAATTTATTGTCTTGCCCCTTGTTTGTTTCCATGCATCATTGTCCTTCCTCCACTGGCAGCATACAGCCTATATGTGCTTTTCACCTGCAATGATTTGACTGAAGGTACCCACCAGAAATGAAGACGTGTCAGTGACTGAGCAGAAAAGATAAACTGGTTGCACAAGCAGTCGATGACTGTAGATAGAAATGTACAAATTTGTTACTGGCTTGTTAATAATCACTGTGTAGGGCAACATGGTGGTGGTTGAGCCCATGACCATTCCCAGCCTTCAGGAAAGTGGTTGCCACATACCCGGAGTCTGGCCACCTGGAGGGTCCCCACAGTCACATCCTGGAGCTTCTGGTTCTTCTCTCACTGCTAGTCCTCTCATTCTTCCTGCAGGTGTTTTGTGGGAAAGGAGAATAAGTGATTGGTTCTCTAGCCTTCCTACACAGAAGTGCCACTTCCCCTTCCCCATCCAAGTCCCTGAAGAGTAAATAAGCTGCAGCACTGTGAGAGTGGCTTGTGCACCATCATCCTCTCTTCACGTGCTCTGTAGATATTCTTGCATTGATTTCTAGCTTGGACAAGGAGGACAGACCTGGGAACCTCCACAGTAAACACCCAAACAGCTGCAGCTGCCTGGGATGTGGGCTGCAAGCAATCTGCACTGGGGTGTAGGCAGGCACCAGCGACTGCCCAAGAGCCTTAGCTTCTGCCACCAAACCATCTGTTGTCACAGGAATCAGGTGAGCAACCAACACAGGTCAGTGTGTTTCTTCCCACCCTACTCTCAGGAATGGCCTTAGGTCCTGTCTTGTATTTTCCATGTCTTTTTCTCTGGAGACCAGCCCAAAGTGTAAGGTGGTCACTTGCACTAGGTAAGGCAAGTGCCTTTTGGTGTGCTTTTGGGCACATCCAATCAATAAGGTAATCACCAATTCAAGCTTGGATGCCTCAGCTCAGTGAGCTGCCACCTGGGTATGTAATCAGCAAAGTCATCTGAGCTATGTGAGGAACTCAGGGGACTGTCACTGTTGTCTCTTATCCACAAGAAATTCAGATTTATAGGTAAATATGCAAAGGTACAGGTAGCAAAGCTTTTAAGGGTTAACACTTTGGAGATCCCATAGAGCATTTTCCACCTGGACTATGCCTTGACAGGGAATATAGTCATTTACAGATGAGCCCCTTGCAGCTGCAGAAGATGCCTCCCTTGATTGCCTGGAGCCTTAAGGACAATGCAAAGAAAACTTTGCATTTAGGGATGACATTGGCTTTCATGTGAAGCTTGTTTTTTCTGAGACCAAAGCTCTTTGGCCTAACCGATGACTTTGCATGGCATTTTGGTGCTCAACAGGAGACATGCTATGGAAAACCAACCTATGCAACACCATTAGCCTCTCATGGTGGTCATGGGTTTTCTTGGCACCTTCTGTGGAGGCTGATTCCTGCTCATGCTGCAGAGCATGAACCTCTGCTTTTTCTTTAATATTCTATTGTCTGTGACCAAACTACTACTCTACTTCCAGCAAATGGAAAATGGAAAATTACTGACCCCCTTTTTCTGTGAGACCTCTCCCCCTTTTGCTATTCCTTTCTTTTGCTTCTTTCACCTCACTGCATATGACTGACAGAGTTAATAAAAAAATTGGTAACATAAAAATATTGTTCCCTCTTATCTCACTAGGGAGTTGGGGCTTTTCAGGCAGCTTAATAAATAGTACTGTGAAGCTAGGGCTGTTTTTGCAATAGGTGGCTTTAATTAGTGTTTAATTTATGCTGGAAAGAGAGAAGGGGATTTCAGAATCAGTGCTGGGAAGCCAGTAACATCACTGCCAGCTCAAGAGAGTTTCTTCTCTCAAAAGAAACCATGACATTTGCCCTGCACAGTTCTAGATTTGATGTTTCTGGTTGTCTGTGGTTAGACTTTTCCAGCTTACAGAAGAATATGTTCATTAATCCACCTTCCTTTCCCACTACCACTCCTTTAAACTCAGCCTGGGTTGTTGGCATCCAGTTGTGTGCTTTCAGGCTCAGCCAGCATCACCAGTACATACTGCAGAAGCATTGCTGCCTTCATTTACATATGTGCTTTTATTTTCAATGAGCTCAGGCCCATGTTCACTGCCTGTTTCTCTGCTGGAGGTCAAGTGGGCGAGCAGAGGCTCTAGGTCAGACAGCCCCGCCAGGAAAGCAGAACTGAGTTAAAAAGAGAGAGCTGTAGCAATTCTGGTGAGCAAAGAGTAGTTAAGATTGGATTGGATGCATGTCATTATCAGTAGTGAGAAGAGTGGAATATGAATATGCACAAAGTTTTGATGCCATGAACTTTTTCACAGTTGCTTTAAAAGCTGCAGTTTGAGAGAGGTAGAGAAACAGCAAAGCACAGTGAGGACTTGGGAGGAAATGAAAGACAAGAAGTGTGTCTATCAGAATGACAGAGTGGGAAGGGGCATAGGCAGATGAGCCCCTTCTTCAGGAAGAATTGCATTAAAAAAAGCATAGTAATTCTTAATGCTGCCTTAGCACACTTCATAGATATCAGAAAAACTTCATGTTCAGCTGATTTACCATTGCAGTTCTTCTGGATCACGTTGCTTCAGATTACATGTGAGCAGAACATGTAAGGGGTAGTCATACTGGGGTGTGCATAGAGATGCATTCTGCAAAACAGCACTGAACTGGGAACATGCCAGCCTAGGCAGTGGGAGAGACTGGTCTGTATTGATGGGGTTGAACTCTTTCTTGCTCTAGAAACACTTGAATTTTCCTTTCTGTGTGTCTATTAGTGTGGGATGCAGCTGTTTACAGTCAAAATGGCCACCACCAAAAGTCCCAATATGATAAGAGAACAGGTGTATTTAATCCCCTTGCCAGCAGTTACTCATTAAATGAAGGCAAAATAAGCCAAACCAGAAGGTATTGCAATGGAGAGAAAAAATAGTTAAACATGCAGGTGATAAACATCTGAGTTACTGATTAACTCCTGGCTTTTGTAACCCCCACAGTTCTTCAGTTGGTTTACAAGGAGACCAAAACACAGAGCTGTGCCACTTTAGTAACTCATCATGCACTTTATTTCTCCTTGGCACAGGTGTCCCTGGGCTGTGACAAGTGAGAACTGCACTGCCCTCTCTTGATGAGAAGAGTTCAGACCTCTTTCAAATCCTGCAGTGCCTTTCAACAGTGAGTCAAAATAGCAAGAGAAATCCATGTAGGACAGAAGGGATTGAAGGATAACTCCTTCTTTGGGGCTTCAACTGCCATAAGTTGAGAGAGAATAGAAGAAATAATTGACTTGCTGTGTGTGCACATTCCCAGGCATCTGCTGTAGGATGTCCATTGCAGATGGGATGCTGGGGCAGCTGAGCCTTTGGTCTGTTGCTCTGTGGCCAGGTTTCTGCTTTCAGGGGAAAATCTGGGCTGGAAGGGAAAGTGGAGTCCTAAGACATTTCAGAAGTAATCAAAGTAAAAGCAATGCAACATGCTTGGCAGCATGGTAAACAGGCTGATGCTCGCTGTGAGGAAGAAAAGGGTGATTTCAGATGTCTTCTTCCACCTGGAGCATCTTGTCTGCCCTCCTGCACCCAACCAGCTCCATTCAGTCTGGAGTGTTGCCTCAAGAAATATCACTCCCTCGCAGTCATTCTTGATGTTGTCACTTGTTATTGCAGCCAGTCAGTTGGTTTAACTGAGCACAAGCTGTTTGCCATCTGGAGGAAGGTCTGAGAAGTGAGGTGGCAATACTCACTGTGATAGGGGTTCAGCTGAGACTCCTCAGAAGCTGGCTCTTCCTTATGCTGACTGACCGGAGCATCCTGAGCCCTGGCAGGGATGTGAGGAAATTCCTCAAGATGTGTGTCCCTGAAATGGGACAGCTTTGTCTTTGCACAGGAAGCTCTTCCAAAGTTTAATAACTGTGTTTTTTAGCTAACACAAGTTATGCTTAAGCAATGCTGCTCTGGAAAGGAAATGTTCCTGCAACACCACAATCTCTGTTTCACTCAGAGGAGGTATATTTGAAGAAACAAGCAGAAGCACTCAGCACCCTTGGCACAATGGCCACAGGATCACTGGATGAGCAGGATGTCCAGCAGTGGTGGAAGTCACGGGCCTGGAAGGCTGGGAGTGGATGCTACACCACGGTGAGCTGAGCCAAGGAGGGTCTAACTGTGTCTCTGGGGATAAGGGCTGCCATGTGAAATGAGCCTGGAAAGATGAGAGTCTGGTTTGTGTTCTGTCTTACTTCTGCTCAGTCTCTTATAAAACCCCTCATCTCTAAGCCAAAAAAAAAAACAATAGCCATTAAAAAATCCCAATTCTTTGTTTGTCACCATCAGCTGTTACAGAAGGCAAAAATGGCCATTTGCTAGACCAGCTCATTTTGCTGCTTGACCTGCCTTTGCTATGCTCAGCTTTAATCTTTTTCACTTAAAATTTCACAGTAAGGCTCTATTTTCCAGGTCCCAAACAAACAGCAGGGTGCACGCTGAACAATAGCAAAGGGTTTGGCAGCATGCGGGTTCCTCGTCTGTGCCAGAAAAGCTTCTCCGATAGCTCTGAGTTCCTCTTTACCCCCCTCTACCAGGGGCTGACATCAGGGAAAAAGAAAATACAATTGAATACCATCAAGAGTAATGTCCTGTTTATTTTCCTGCTCACAGAATTATTTTCAGGACATCTCAGAAATCAGAGTGAGGAGCGAGGTGGGAAAATCAGAACAAGCCCACGTTAGGATTTCATTAGCTGTTAGCAGAGAAAAGACTAGAACCAGGACCAAAATGCAGGTCAGGGACAGAATAAATGAAGCTGTACATATGTCACGTGTCCTTGTTTATGTTTCTGGGAGAAGACCATAAAGAACTGGAGAGGTTTCTCTGCCAGAAGCAGGACTGTCTAATCTGTTAGTTATGTTTGTTCATTATTTATTATTGTTATATTATTGTTCCTACAGCTGTGTGGGACAGCTGATCCAGAGCAGCTCTGGCAGAAATATAGATTTACCACGAGAAGAAAAACCCAGTAGATATGGGCTCCCCATGAGCAGTGGCTGCTGCTGTTTGCCCTCGTGTCCAGTGATGTGGTTATGCAACTGCACAGCCTCTTCCTTGCAACACTAAATGGGAGAACCAGTCTGGCATGTCCTTGCTGCTGGAAGGGACAGGTCTCACTCTCTCTTTTCATGTCTCCTCCTTCCCTGCCCACAGTTGCAGCATTGCAGTCCTGCTCTCTTGCACAAGCTCTGGCTCTGCTTGGATGGGAAGGGGAAAAGTAAGCATCAGTGTGGTTAGAGCTCTACCAGCTTCTGTGAAACAATTTTTTTTGTTGCTCTTGTTCAATAAGACTGCTGTGTTAAAACCTGCTTCTTTATCTCATAACAGTGGAGATCCTAGTTTGTTCTTCAGTAAAACTCTTCTAACTTAAAACCTGCTTATTTATTCCTTAAAAGAGGGGATTTTAGGTATGCTGAGCTTTGTTATCCAGCACAGAGGAGCAGGACACACGGACTATCCAGATCATCTCAGGGCTAGTGTAATGTGCTGTATGTCTTTTTGCATGAGTGGGGTCTCCTTGTCCAAATGCTATGTGGCTTCAGAGTGTTTACTTTTGCCTTCCAGGCTTTGGAACAGTCCTTAGGAGTTCAAGTGATCTATTTGTCCTCAAGAAAGGAGAAATGAGATGAGACATACATGCAATGAAGTGTGGTTTGAGGAAAATGAGATGACCTCTATCCAGGTATGGTTTGCAAAGTGGAAATCAGAGGCCAATTGTGCTGCTCTTGACCACACAGTCTCTGAATGAACTCTGTCCACTCCTGCATGGGAGATGTGCCTCTTCTGGAAACCCCCACAGGTTACACTGTTCCCACTGCTCTAATTGTGATTCCCATCTCTGCAATTGCAACTGCTGTGACGTGGATCAATAACAAACTGATGAGCCAGAGCCTTTCCTGAGGCTACTGCAGGGAGCAGGAGATGTGGAATAGAATAGAAGGCTTTCCAGCTATCAGTTCACTACCTCCTGTCTCACCAAGGCCAGTAATAACCCAAAATCAGAGGGAGTGAAGGGCTGACTCAGCAGGACCTCTGAATGGGGTTGCTGCCTTCTCCCTTCTGAGCTGACCACACTGGAGGTGATGGAAAGGCGATGTTGGACCTGTCACCTCCTGATGGCAGGCTGACACCAACCACAGACTTAATTTGGGATGGCATCATATGTAGAATCGGGGCACTTGACCTTTCTCTCTCTCTCCATTCCTCAGGCCAGTTCAGGAATGTCTTCCCCCAGCTAAATGTGCAATGAAATAAACTGATAATTTTCCAAAAGAAGTAGTTCTTTCCATAGGAAAGAATGAAGGAAGCCATGAAATGACATTTCTGTCCTTTATATAGTATGGAGACCCACACCTCAATTAACCTTTCAACTTGTCAAGCTGCTTTACTAATCTGTGTACTGTGAACTCCCTTCCCTTCCCCATTCCCATCTTGGTAGGGACTGCATTATGGCATATTTTATTTTTTTTTCTACAATTATTTTTCAGCATAAATCACTTTCCATTGTTCCAGCCCAACAACCTAGTGGAAAAGAAAACATGTATGAGATTTGATTTTCATCTGTCTTGCTAGTAAAGAAGAAATGTCAAATCTGATCTCTGAGTAGATCTAAAAGTGGATGGCCAACACCTGCTCTGCAGCAGAGAGGAATGGTGATGGTGATGGCAAAGAACATGGGAGTGGCTCCACATGCCCCTGGCAGAGTGGCATTTCACACTGCGTAGGAGTGCATTGATGGGACTTGGGTTTGAGCTGCCTCAAGTTGGGCCCGAAATGACAAATAAAAGAAAACACAGACTGAAACCTTGCTCACAGTTACCACTTCTTGCTTGATTGTTTGCACATTTTCTGGCCTGGTTTTGGGGGCTGTTCCCATGAGACAACACCTGGTATGTGGGTTTAAAGGCAGCCAGCTGCGAGGATGTGAACTGTGCTGCTTTGTAGAAGCAGCAGCAAGGAAAGGTCTGTGAATTATGACATGGACATCACCTACAGTCCTCATCCAAATGTGTCATGTACTAAACTGAATTCAGGCCAACACAGGATCAGACAAACCTCACATAAGCAGCTTTAGGCTGATGTCAGCAGAGTGGTTGGTAGGAATTCCAAGCAGCAGCGGGGTCGGTGTTGTGGGATGGGGGCTTCCTGACAGCCAGGACGGACATTGGGTGTCCGCTCCATGAATTTAGAGCTGTGAGCACGACACAGTCCAGACAGGGCACGCTGTAGAAGAGTGGCCTGGATAATGGTCAACAACTGCTCTACAGAATAAATGATTGTAGGTGAAGCATGTTATCCCTGTGCTTAAAACAGCCTTGTTGTGCTTAAAACAGCCTTGTTGTGCTTAAAACAGCCTTGTTGTGCTCTCCCTCCACAGGTAATGGCTCTTTCAAAAGTGAATAGGACTTCACAAATGAGCAGTTTTTCCAAAGAAAGCTTTTTGCTATGCTGTAAAAACTGGTGACTTTTACTCTTTTCTTCAAAATTATTCCACAAAGTCTAAAAATGTGGCATGGGGAAAAAAAGATTTAGACAACTTGTTAAAAAAAATATTAAAACTCAGGCTTAAAGGATAAGTGGGCTTTCGTTGTGTAATACATGTGTATTTCTATATATCTCTCTAGATACAAATAAGTATTTATTTGTATGAGATACATAAATAAGATGAGGTTTAAGATAATTTTGAAAATTACCTAGTCATTAATCTTATTTCTTGATTATTTGTGGTAGCAAAGTAGATACATTAAATACTTATCTAGCCTGTGTATCTTGGGGATAAGAATATTTTTTTGTTCTGAGTTTGTGCATCCTCTGATAATTGGGGCAGACACTGGATTACTGAAGATCCTGGGTGCTTGTGCCACAGCAAAAAGGACTCATCATGTCACTATCATTTTAGTGACCACCTGTGACCCTGCTGCATGCCATTAAGTAATAGGATTTTTAGGAACCTGTAGAGGTGCAGTATAACATTTGACTGGCAGGCAGGTTTTGCTTGGAATTTTTTTTCATGGCTAATGAGCAGATCAAAACTGTCTGGTCAAGGGCCAGACCCACCTATGCTAAGTAGTAGGCAGAGATCTGATGAAAGACAAGTTCAAACAGTTGGATAGAAACAAAGATAGGGTATGGCATATCTATAAATGCTATGTGGCATTTCCATAAATCTGGATTCAGAAAGCTAAGTTCAGAGAGAGGGTTCAGGTGTTGATGAAAATGGATTCTTTTTTGTTTTCTGGGTAAAAGGTGGAAAATGAAAAATCCTTCTGACTGTTGTAAATCGATGTAGCTTTGATCTCTGGAAGAGCTGATCTATCTCCATATCCATGAGAACATGACCAGGTAATATTGTGCTGTATGACTCCACAGGAGAGAAGGGTCTGAAGGGCATTGTTATCAAAGGAAGCAAATATCTGAAACACAAAGAGCTAAAGTTGTTCTGTACCAGCCGTGAGGCCAACCTTTGTTGCTATAAGCACAGTAATCTTTCTGTCCTTCCTGTAAAATACAGCCTCTCCCAAAAAACCTGGATGACAGAGAGTCTTCACTGATGGGTTTAAAGAAATATTTCTGTCTTTTGTTCAAAATCCTGCAATGTCAGCTGGTTCACCAGAGCCATTCCTCTCCCAGAGAAGCCTGCTGCCATAACCCCACAGCCCCAACCTTGCAAATCAACAGAACAATGCTGTTCACCAGAGTTGCCTGGAAACTTCAGCTGAAAGAACTCCCTGAAGGTGTTTAACCCCAGAGGTAATCCTCAGTGCTATATCAGACCACCCATGGCTTTGTCAAGTTGTCACTGATGTCCTCCAAGGATAGAGGTCCCATTTCGTTTGGCCAACCTGTTATCTTCTCACCCTCCTGGTGAGAAAGGTGTTTTCCCTAATGCCCAGCCTGAACCTCCCAAGCTGCAATGCATGTCCATTGTTGCTTCTACTGCTGTTTGATACCACAGAAAGGAACTTGTCTCAGGCAACTTCACCTCTCCTTAACAGAAGGGCAAGGGCATCAAAGCCAGATGGCTCCTTTATACGTTACTTGCTCATATTGTAGAAAAGGAGGCACAGGATACACATGCAGGCTAGGGACTAACTGGAACCCAAGATCACTCGTGCTATTTAGTCCACAGTCTGCTTCCTGAGATGCTTTAACTCATGGACTCTCATCCCCTCACAGAGTATGTCCAGGCTTAGCCTCAGACACAGCATAAGCCAAGGATTGTTCCTAAAAAACTGTATAGATACAGCCATCCAGTGTTTTTAACACACCGATGTTTAGCTGTACAGTCATGCTCCGTGGTACAATTCTGGGGCATGAGCATATGTGCTGCTGGCAGTCAGCAGCCAGATAGAGCTTCTGCTTTCATTGAACCCTGCTAATTATTTGGCAGCATTGATTGTTTTCACAACGTATCTGTCCCTCATTTAACATTTGGGTACTACAGCCGAAAACAAATAAATCCAAAACTATACAAGCTGATGATCTTGGTGGCATAAAATGAAAGTCCTGTTAGAAACAGCCGAATTTCCTTTATGGCTCACAAAGGACATTTTGATCTGCTATAACTAAAACCTTTTACATCCCAAACTGAAAAGATTTAAGCATTACAACAGAGCCAGGAGTCCCAAATATTTGTTCCTTGTCAGGAAATTACATTTCAAGGAAAGAATTTAATTTTTTGTGTGTGTGTGTGTGTTTATTTTTGTTTGTTTGTTTTGTTTTGTTGTTTTTTTCTGGTTTTTTTGGTGAGCATTTCTAAAGGGTCAGTACAAAAGAACCTCACATAGCTGGGAGTGTTCTCCCCTTTCAAAGAAGAAAACGAAAACTGTACAGATAACACTATCGATGTGAAACCTCAGGATGTGAAGCCTTGAAGGACTTCTTCCAACAGGTTCTTTCCTCATCCCTTTCGTGGTCTGTGGGCTCCTGCCTTTAGTTCTTACCCAGAGTCCAAAACAGGTAGATTTAGCAAATAAATCCCAAGCCTTATAGCTATGAAGATAGAAGGGAGGAGGGATAGGAGGGAACAAACTCTGAGCCTGTGATGTTACACACACTGCTGTGAGATAGCGGAGTACGCCACAAGTCACTGGATAACTCATGGGAACAGGAAAACAGCACGCTCTAGTGGGGAAATTATGAAAATCGCTTAGAAAAATCTCTTAGAAAACAAATCACTGAACTGAGTACTTCATATGAAAGCAGCTGTTGCTTCCTGTCTCGTTGCCTCTGATACCCACTAGCCCAGGCAGGGAGACATTCTTTCCAAGGCTCTCCCACGTATTGTCACACAGCCTGGGCTGATTTCTATTTCAGGAACCAAAACTGGGTCCTAACCCTCTGTCTGGCTGAGTGCACTTGGCACAGTGCACCTGTGCCCGTGCCAGCGTGGCAGGGCCAGTTACAGGGTGTGGGACAGTTGCGTCAGGGACAGGCGATGGCGAGGTGCCCCATTAGCACAGTAATTAGAGGGCTCCTTCCCTCTCCCTTTCACTGTCACCCAGTGGAAAACTCCGTCTCCATTAAGGAGGAGAAATCATTACTGGTGAATCAGACACTAATCAGGTATTAGTTGTAACCATTAATGAAAAAGCTAATGAGGTGCTGAGATCCCCAGTGCTAACTGAAATGAGTTAATCACATCTCAATGCTTAAAGGCCCATTAGTCTGCATGCATGCTGATGTTTCCCATTCCTTTGCTCATTATAGAAAATAAAAACTTTGTTCCAGCTTCATTTCCTTGCGCCTGCTGCTGAGCTGTAAAGTCACGTACTGTGGGGCAAACTCCCAACTGGTGACAATTGCAAGCAGCAAAGTTCCCTTGGCCCGCATGAGCCACCCCAGAGAGGGCTGTCCCTGGTGGAAGGCACCCCCTGTCAGGCAAGGAAATCTTGTGCTGCCCCAGGGAGGGAAGCAAACACCACGGCCACAGCCACACAAACCACTGATATCTCATTACCCCCAGCTGTTGGTTTAAAAGGTTATTCTATATCCTACAGAGACGTGAAGTGCCACCAGTGCCCCAGCTGCATTCCTCCAGAAACAGCTTCTGTTTTGTTCGCTCTGTATCCTATCATTCCTGCTAGTGGTGAGTAGTAATCTCCCAGATTCCAGTGGGCTATCTGGGATGGATGAGTAACTGGGAACAACTAGCAATTGAGGTAGTTTGGTACAAATCTGACCTAAAGATTTATCTCCGGTGCTGTTGGTAATATGGGTTCTCAGACTACAGGAAAGGTCTTAGCAACTCTGGAATCCACAGGTTTCTTTTAGTACCTAGTTTCTTTTAATTTGCTGAAATGGAGTTAGGTTTATTCCTAGCTGCCCATGTAGTGCTGAGATTTGGAATGGTGGGAGGGGCAAAGTGAGCGAATGGCTGTGTGGGTGCTTGGCTGCTGGCTGGGGTCAAATCACAACATGTGTACCCAAATGCATCACCAGCCTTATTCACTCCTGGCCCACCTACTTTGAGGGACCAACAAATGAGTAAAACTAGTTTTCTTTGAAAGGTTTTCTAGAAGATCCACTGGATTTCTTTTCACATATCCTGTCTTCTCCCTAACATCTATTTATTTCTATTCCCTTACCTACCTATTCAAATCAAACCCTTAAATGACAGAGCCTGTGAGCTTGCAGAATTTCTCCCTGCAGCCAACTCTTTGATGTCTCCAGCAACAAACCATCAGTCATCAATCTCTCCCATGACTACAAAATCCTTCAACACTTAAAGGAGGAAGAGGAGTGGAAATAATTATAGGACAGGTGGGAGCAGTTTCAAATTAAAAGCCCAGAGATTTAGAGTAGATGCTATGAAGAAATCATTTGCCATGAGGGTGGTGAGGCAATGGAACAGGTTACCCAGGGGACTTGTGGATACCCCATCCCTGGAAGTGTTAAAGGCCAGGTTGGATGTGGTTTTGAGCAACCTCATCTAGTGGAAGGTGTCCCTGATCTGGCAGTGGGGTTGGAATGAGATGATTTTGAACATGTCTTCCAACCAGACCATTCAATGATTCTGTGGCTGATTCTTTGAAATCACTCTCCCCACCACTTTCTACCATATGAAACCACTCAGGTATTTGTGCAGGCTGAACACAGGATGTGGCTGCAAACTGGATGTGCTCCAAAGCACAGCTCAAGTATGGCCAGTGCATTCAAACACCCAGCTTCAGACTGCAGCTTTGGGCTGGGGTAGCAATGTGCAGCTCCCCTGGATGGTGGCAGCTCTTTGGGGCCAGCCCCAGGAAAGCAAGGAGAGGAAAACAACAATCCACATGGGGAGGAACTGACATAAGGGTCTCCTTGATATAACACTTGATTTGGAGGCTTGGTTGGGGCATCCCTAAAGGAACACCATGGTACTGCAGGATCCCACACTAGTGGCACAGGTTAGGATGCTTTTCTTACCGACCCAGTGTCTGGGAGGACAGGGAGGCAGCTGTAGTGGGTGTGGAACTCTGAAGTCTCTGATTTCATGGAAAAAGTAACTATTGTGGGAAATGTCCTGTCTTAGTAGGAGTGTTAATGGCATGGACACAGAAAAATTCCCCTATGGATATATTTATATTTTGCCAACCAGAGGTTACCTTAGAAACTACCAAATAGGGAGTAAAGCAACATGGTGAATTTCCTATAGGAGAAAATTTAACTGCAAACACAGAAATTTACCTCTGCATACAAGTACCTAACCAAGGAGAACTTTTCACTCTGTAGACCTTATTTTATTTCATATTGCCGGAAGATAACAAAATGTAATGAGATCTGTTCTGCGAAATTCTGTAGGAAAGACAAGTGAAAACAGATTTTTAAGGGTGGTGAGGGACTCCCTTGCCTATTCGTGTGTTGGGTTTAATTGCTATCCTGATTGTGAGCTATCAGAGGAACACATGCCATGAACTGAAGCCATATAGTTCTCCTGGGGGTACTTTCTTTCTTCATTTGATGATATTAGCAAAGTCCTTTGCCCAAGTCCTGTAGTCGATCCATCTGTCTGCTTGTTGCTGTTGTTGCTACTACATGTATTACTGGTTTCAAACCACTTTCAGATCATAATTTTATGCAAATTACTTACCCGACCAAATAATTTCAGACCTGGAGGCTGCACTTCTTGTGAGTGGACATGAAGCAAAATGCAATATGATTTTCAAGAGCAAGTTGTTCCCCAGTGTTGATTTGCTTTGCTGAGGATGAGAGAAGCAAATGCTTTTCATCTCCTCTGTACCTGAAGTGCCAGGGAGAGCTCCTCAGGCTGCTGTGCCTCTACTTCCCACTCATTTTCAATGAGTGTGATTCTGGCTGGGGTGTATCTGTTAATGGTGGTTAATATCTCACTGATGTAGCATGTCTGGAGCCTGGGTTGAAAAGCAAAATGGAGCAGCTTCTGAGAACCTGATCCACCAAAGGTCACACTGCACAGCAGCTCTTACTGTGATCATCTGACCATTGCCTATATCTGTGCAGGAGCTTCCTGAGCTGCCCTCTGATGAATTCTTGAGTTTTTTACCACTAAACAACCAGGATGGTTGCATTTAAAAACTTGCATGACTGCTAGACCATCTACCCTAATGACTCCCTTAAACAATGGAAGAAAATGGCACATAAGGGAACTGAGCTGTGGATGGGGTCCATAAGGAATAGCTGAGGTGGAGGCTGCACATGTAAAGCCATGGTCATGCAGAAGCAGCAGTGTGGCCTGCTGAAGGGATACCTAATCATACAGGTCTGTCTCCTAGATGGGGTTCTTCTAATGGGCATGTAGACCTCCCATGAGTGGATGTGATCATAGCAGATGACTAGACCCCTAAAACTGGGACGGGGGTGGTCCTCAGTGTCTCAGCCAATCTGTGAGTCACAGAGGAGACAGATAAGTTAAATCTCATCTTAAGTCACTAATTTCTGAATCTGCCTTAATTTCCTTTATATAGATCACCTAAACAGAGCATAGATCCATCAGGAGACCACAGGCATATTAAGTTCAGTTTCTTTCTCCAGAAAGTCCTAGAGCTGCCAAAAGGTGAGTAGTGTGATGCCCAAGAGCACAAGCTTTCCAGCAGCCTGAAACATGCAGGTGTCACCCAAGGGATAACTGAATCATAGAAGTTGGAAAAGGTCTCTAAGACCATGGAGTTCAACTGGATGGGTGGGAGGGAAGTTGCATAAGGTTTCATTACACTGTTATGTGACAGAGGAGGTTCTAGGAGCTAATGAAAATACTGTAGAAAGAAGCGTGTACAGACAGAAACACCTTTAATTTTATTATTAGAAAAATTTATTTTGATTCTTATCATACTGAAAAATTAAATAAATAAAATGACAAAGAATTGATTGAGACTCTCCACTACCAGAGAAAACAAATCATAATTGATTGTATAGTCAGACAAAAATAGGAAGAAAATTGGGTCACAGGAGGAAAAAAGTGCTCAAGAGATTTGGCTTTGGTAAAAAATATAACACACTCAAGAAGTGCTTCAGAGACTTTGCAGTGGTGGTAAATACAGTCCAAGAGTTTGAAGTCTTGACATGTTGCTGAATGTTTTCCTTGGTTGTTCTTTTAAACAAAATAAACCCAGAAAGTTTTCTAGCAGGAACACAATCTTCAACGATGGCAGTGGGAATTAACACTTCCCTAAGCATCATCTGTTGGTATCTCCTTATTCTGAAGGCATTTGAAAGAGCAGCCAAATTGTGGAGAAACCGAGACAAAGACCTAATGTAACAGTCAGCTGCCTAATGGACTCCAGCAAAAGTTCCTCTGGAATAGAAATGTGATGGCACAGACTATTCCTCATCCTACACACGGAGAGATCCACTCTGCTCTCCTCACACTCTGAAAAATAGAGTTGTACACAGCTGATGCTTGCAGTTGGCAAGAACATTTAAGTGGGAATTGCAGCTTGTTCCATGATGAAGATTCTAAATCTACCTGCAATAGTATGAGCCATGAGGTTTTATATGTGCTGTTGGAGGCAGAATATTTGGGGGGGAGGAAATAGGAAATGTAATTAGAACAGCAAAAGAAAACTTCCAGAAAACTGCAGACCAGAACTGGCTTCTTTTTACCACTTTCTTTGATTCCAAACTGTCCCTTGTAATTAAAAAAAAAAAAAAAAAAAAGAAAAAAAAGAATATGAGTACTAAGCCACCATGAGTTTTCTTCCAAATCTTTCTAAAAATGACTGAAAGAGCAATGATTGTTTATGAATTACTGAGATCTGTCTGTGAGGGAAAAGAAAAGGAAAGTATTTGAAGCTCCAAAATCCAGCCACGGTGTGAAGATACCACTGGGGTCTTCCATGTAGTCCTTTTTCTCCTAAAGTTGCTTTGTTTATATTTCTGCACCATCTCACCAGAAGCATATTGAATAACAGCAATTTAAACAGCAGCAATGCCTAAAACAATCAAGCAAACATGGCTCAGATAGAAATGTCTCCATCTTGCACAAATGACATGCAGAAGACAGTAAGTCCATTGAATTTGCTGTGCCTGTGACATGCAGGTGAGTTCTGCTGGCCACCGTGCTGGGAAAGGGCTTCTTGACATGAGGATCATAAACAGGTTTCAGCATGAGGATTTGAAAATCCTGCCTTTTCCATATTGCTAAACTGAAGGGTAACCTCAGACATCCTCTGCTCTTTATACACCACGAGTCTGGTGATGCTCATGTGGGTAAAGCAGTTTATGAGTGGTGCTGTGGCCCAAAATTCTAGCTGACCATGGCATTGTACCACATACTGCTGCTTTGGAGGGCACCTCACTGTTACCAGCTGGCACAGAAAGACAAGGTGATAAATCTTGGATGAAGCACATCTCTGGTCAAAGGGCTTTCACTGAGCTCCAAATGGTCATTTGCTTGGACATCCTGCCACAACTGGTGCATGGAAGAGGAGACATTTAGGTGATGATTTCTTATGCCATAAACCCCAACCAGTGTGATACATTAAAAATTAATTATGCCATTTTTTTCCAAACCTGATTGAAAGTCCCATGAAGTCTGTGGCAGATGCCACCAGAGCTGAAAGTGGGTCAGTAATCCATTAGTCCTGTTTCCTTGATAGTAGGAAGAAAACACTGTTTTCTATTCTTTGCTGCCTGAACTTGGATTCTTTTATCTGTCCTTGGGGTTTAAATGCATTGATTCCAGCAAAAATCTGTGGATATAAAACCTCTACTGTAACTTCCTTCATCTCACTGCCTAGAGATACTGACATTAATATACTCATTCCTCCAGAGATGCACATAATTTTGAAGTCTCTCTTATGCTGTAAGATGAACTTCTGTAGATTGTGTCTTTGTAGGTACTGCTACAAAGCAGAAAATTCTTATTTTTTGGATACCAGGGTATCCTGACCCCTGGTATTTTTTCCATTTTAAACAGAGACCTTGTAAAGAGATAACACTTTTTTTAAAATTTGTAAAAAAATAATAAGAAAGGTTTCCTTGGGACTTTTGGATATTTTGCCATAAAAAAAGTGAAAGCTACCTTTAAAAATTAGTCTAGTTTGTGTTTCCTCAAATGCTCAAAGTATAGGAGTTGTTGTTATTGGTTTTGACTACAAAAGCACACGATATGGAGGATAAACTTTGGTTAATTTCCCCCCCTTTTATATAAAAGTTTAATTTAGGTTTTTTTCATCTTAAAAAAAAATCTCATTTTTTTGCACAATTATAAAAGGCACATATAAATGACTTAAAGAAAGTCCACTTTTCAACCTTAAACTGATTAAATAAAAAGACCATTTCAGAGTATTTTTCACCAAAAAAAAAAAAAGGAACAAAAATCACATAAAACCAAACAAGACAAATAAATGGCTAAAAAGGCCTTTTTTCTGGAGTTTTCAGTACTGTTTTCTCCATCATCATGATTGTAAAGGAAGCAGTATTAAATAACACAAGATAAGAAATGTTTTGATTCATATTTTCTAGACACTATCAATGCATACTGAGGCAATGGTTCAAACATTTACTGCTCCAGGCAACTTCAGCATGTTTTTGATTAATACAGCATGAAAACAGAATACAGCAAACGGAAGAAACAGTTCAAAAGGATCAACAGCAGAAGTGAATTAATTTCTTTGAGGTAATCCTTACTATGATGTTCACAGCTGCCTTAGTGTGTTTCAAGTCCCAGAAGTCGTTTTCACTCGTCTTCAAGGATCTCCTGCCTTGCTCAAGGAAAGAATGGACTGGACACACAGACAGCAGTTGCAGTGCCCAGGTTTCCTCTAATTGCAACAGGCAGACCACCTTTCATCAGGAATTCGGAAATCAAGCTGTAGAGCCTAAGCAGAGGTTAATTTATTCCCACAACTGATTGATAGCTCCCAGCTATTCGTAGATAGGAAATCATGTGCAGTGTGGACGGCGATCCTCGGCCCAGTTCCCTGCAGTGGGAGATGCTCTGATTCCACCGCAGGTCTTCAAACCTGGCTGATGCTCAGATCATCTTCACTGAGCTTTGCTCTGCTGCATGCTGGGAATTGCAGCCCCCACTCTTCCCTGTGGCCAGGGTCATCTGCCCTTGAAAAATTTTATTTTTTCAATGGAAGCAAGGGTCAAAGTTATATTGAACTCAAAATCCCCGTCATGGACTCCTGTCTTCCGGAAAGCCCCGCCTGAAGTGTTGTTTTCCCAGTAATGATGCCAGTGTCCTTTGCTGTTGGCTCCAAAGCCATACACACTCACCTAGGATGTAAGAGAGAACAAGGGTTATGGACTGGAAAGCAATTTGTCTTCATCTGCAATGGTGAAGAAACGTTCTTGATTCTCCGTGCATTTAGAGGCAGCAGCACCTGAGGACCTCAGTGGTATGTCAAGCTCTTCTACTGTAGGACATGATGCAACCACAGAGTTATGGCCCAAGACCTACTCAAGGGACATCCTAAGCTATGATGAGACATTCCCATACCTGGACTCAAAGAGAAATGGAAATTTCTAACTGTTAATTATTGTTTAGTAATCTGAAAAACACATTCCTATCCCTTAAACATGATGTTTGACCTCAGGAGATCAGTGGCTTGGGATGAGAATAAAAAAATTTTGGTTTGGTCCTCGTCTTCCAAATAATAACCCATGTTGATCC
Organism: Formicarius rufipectus; assembly: GCA_013399695.1. Lineage (NCBI taxonomy): Eukaryota > Metazoa > Chordata > Aves > Passeriformes > Formicariidae > Formicarius > Formicarius rufipectus. The sequence goes on along the minus strand of VXAU01000920.1, from coordinate 759,821 downwards.
CACTTATATGCTTCATTATTTTATGTTTGCAGTTACTTCAGAGAGAGATGGACACTATGTTCTTTGTGTGTATACACCTACAGCCTTTCATCTCCCAAAGGCTCATTCATTGATGTCTGTGCCCATCTTCTCTGGTGGTGAAAGTCCAAACATCACAGCTGATTTATTTAAATTAAGAATGGTGACATGGCTGAACTTGAACGTGTCACAGTGACAAAACAAACTCCCTAAACCACCCACACATGGACCCACCCAAATATGAGCTGGTTTTAAGTAATTTTTGGTCATGTCAGAGCCCTGTTCATTGCCTGCTTACCAGAAAGCAGGCTCCTCCCAAGCCACTCATCCTATCTGCTGGGACTGTGGTACAATTTCTTCCAGTATTTTTAGGAGCATTTCCATCACCTTTCCAACATGCAACACACCTGGGTGACCAAAACTCTTTCATCAGCAGATCTGTGTCCAGGACAGAGATTTTGCCAGCATAGTGATTTTTATGCCCCATACTGGCAAGCCCATGCTTCCAGGATTTTGTAGAGCTGACCTGGTCTTATTCTAACTAGCTGCGTCTGTCGTCACCTAGGAGCACCTTACGTCAGCCAAACCAGGGGATTTCCTCAAGTAACTGCTGGAGGCATTTACTGTAACCAACCCAAAAGCTTGAGTTTAGAAACAGACTATTTGCATTAGTCATATGGGGTTATGTAAGAGCTGGTCATCGAAGTTTTTTGGGTGGAATTATGTTTAAGATTTAGATATCCAAATGGAGGTGCCTGAGCATCCATTACAGTCAGTGATGAATTAGGCAACACAGCCCCTGCATACCAAGGAGTGATTCTGCTCCCCCAGAGTCCTATCAGGAGCTTGGTTGGCTGAATCACTCTCTTGGCTCCACTGAATAAACAAATAAGGCCTCAGTGCCATTTGAGATGTCCTTAAGTATTCAAAACTTCTACTCCAGACTGGCAGAGGTCACACAAAGCCAAGAGATCCCAGCCTTTCTGGCCTGGCAGCTGGAGGCAGAAGATGGGCCCAGGGCACCAGGAACGACTCTTAGAGCTTTAACAATTGAACAAAATACAATTGGGAATGACACTAGTAAGATGGGCACAGACACCATCCAGGTTTAGATGTCTTTGGATACCAAGTGGAATCTCTTTATGTTTAATTATATTCTCCTGGAATGAATCTTAAACTCTACCACTTGCTGACATTAAAAAATCCATCAGTCAGTTGAGTGTGTCTGCATGTTACTGAGGAATCTGCCTATGTTTGAAGAAGTAAATGGCAGAGAAGGTAGAGATGGGAAAACAAAGGCTGAGTGAGTGTTCAGGGATCGTTCCTGGCTCTTCATTTTGTTATGTCCTGATTTTTTTATCCACATATCCAAAGTCATGCTTTACCTCATCACATACATGGAGAGCAAATATCAAAGACAGAAGGCCTGTGGAGGGGTATCTCCCATGGTGCTCGAGCCAGTTTTCATAGATGTATTTCATAAAAGCTGGATTGTAAACCAGAATCTAGGCAAAATTGGAGTGAAAAACTTATTAGGAAAATATCCTGGGGAAAAACAAAACAAAACCAAACAAACAAACAATGGTAGCACATCATTCCTTAAGGACACTGGGATAGGGGAGTGGGTAAGAGAGGAATAATAGTTATTCTTTGAGGGCAGGTGAAAGGGAAATATAAAGACCTATATTAAATGTATTCAGGAATATTTCCCTTGTGCAATTACATATGAATAGTCCTTCCTTGGTCTTGACATCTCACCTGCTTACACTAATGTAAATCCTAGTGATTCCTACTGAAACCAACAGATGTGAAATGGCACAAGGGAGATTAAAATTAAGCGGTAGGCATTCAACTCTCCCTTGCAGCACCCTGCAGGTGAGCTGTGGGAGGCTGGAGTTCTGAACAAGACAAGCATGAGATGCCATTCCACGTTTCACAGAATCATAGATTAATTTAGGTTGGAAAAGACCCTTAAGATCATCAAGTCCAGCAGTAACTTGAGTGGGAACACAAGACCAACTGCATCTTCTGCACAATATATCAACCATGTCTTGGCATCTCGACAGGTACAGATCTAAGGAAACCAGGGGTCAGGTGTAAACTATAAGGAAGTCTATCAGAGGGTGTCAGCTGCTTTTCTCCTGTTTCCCAAACATACTATTTTTTTATTCTTTATACTTCTTCTTACAAGACACAAAATGCACTTGCTTATATCCTGGGAAATCATGAAGTCATCTCACAGATACAGAGCACTTAAGATCAGACATGAGCATGCAGTAAATAGAAGGACTGGTGGGAGCCCTTGGTTTCAACTCCTCCCCTGGATGAGGCAAATAGAGGCTTTTCCCTCCATGGTGCATTTTTAATTAGAATGACAGCATTTCAGTGCTATCTGGTTAGCTGCAGGGCTTTTCCCTTTACAGAGTCAGAGGTTAATTGCTGATACTGCATCCGTGTGTAATCGCTTAGCACAGGGTGTTTTGCAGTGCACACTGTGGGAAGAAACAGAAGCTTGTCCTCTCCCTCTTTGGGAAGCTGCTGTGTATCACCAGCCATATGCTGGGCTGCTGCTACTCAGCTGTGACATGAGTTTAACAACTTGCCCTAGTGCATCTCACAGGGGCTTTGCAGAGGTTATCTTGTTCCTCACAACAGGTAGGAATGAGATAAGGGATTATTTAATGCACCCTAGAGGTCTGTGGTTTGAAGCACAGGGATATAAACTGATACTAGTTGAAGGTCTCATGTGAAGCCTTTGGCAAAACCTGGCCTCTTGAATGAAGGGTGTGTGCTTTAATCTGTAATTTTAATGCTCTGGAGCTAATGTCATGTTTTACCAGCCCTTGAGACATTCATTAGATGCCTGTACTCCTTTTGAAAATCAGCCTCTCCAAAGGCTGAGAGAATGAGACTTTTATATTGCTGGAAGCTCTATAGAAAATATTTTTCCTCTGCCTTGGTTATGTACTCAAACCATGAAGCTGCAGCAACAAAAGTCCTTGAATGGTGGCTTAAAGTCCAACATGGGAATTAGCACCTGCTTCATGGGAAAGCCTGCCCCTGCACAAAGCAGGGAATGTCCCTGGTCTGTGCTGTCCTCCAAAACGTGTTTGAACATTGCCTGTGAGACCAGTAACACATCTGGAACAAAACCTGCATGAACATGGGCTGAACCCAGACTCCAAACTTTTTTAATTAGGTACAGGTAATTATTGCAGCTTAGCTGTGGGCTAAGAGCCTTGGTGTTCAATTACCAAAATTATTTTTAAAAAACCCCTCCACAGTACCATTACATCCAAATGACTGCAGTGGGTGGGAACAGAGCAACTGCTGTGGAGGACAACAGTGCACTTTTAATGACCCTGAGCAGCACCAGAGGAAGTGATGCAACCTTCAGAACAGCGTTCATACTATGGCATAATCAAACAACCTCAGTTATTTAGTGGTTGATCTACGAGCTAAATGGCACACAGGAACTAAATCTTTAGCTTAGCTGAGCCTTGTAAAGTGCCTGTATTTCAGCTGCAATGTTTTATGAATGTCAAGGGCTTGCTTAGTTACTTGCAGTTTCCCATAGAGGTAAATGACCTACAAGTGAATTAGAAGATAATCCAGAAACCAACATTGCTCACCTTTTCTTTTTTGACTTTGATTTTCCGTGGAACTGGAACATATGTGCTGTTAAAAGCAAAAGAAAAACAGCAATAAGACAAATAAAAGCCCAACTTAATAATATTTTCATGTAATTCCAAATAAAGAATATTCTTCACATACAATAATAAATTCAAATTATTTGAAAGCAGTAAATTCAAGAAGTTGTTGTAAAATGAGGCTGCAGTTAAGTAACACAGAATGAAAAAAGCTAAGCTGTCACTAAAACAAGCTTATGGGAAACCATTAAGTTCTGAAATTTTCAAACTAATTATTGACAGTAGAACACCAAAGATTTAGTTTAAGATATACTTTAAAGCCAACTACATGGAGCTACATGGAGCTCAAGACTTCTAATTCTTGAATCATGACTGTTGCAGTCTTTGCACTTTGATGATGGGAAGGACTTTCCAATTTCATGGCAGAAAAACCTTTTCCCACCAGAGGGAGACTTTTCCCCTGCTAATATTTGGAGCTACCTCATGATTTTCAGAGTTGGTGGCAGCAGAGTTCATAATTTCTGTGGTTATGTGCACCTCGGGCAATCCCAGTACACAGCCTCTCACCAGCAAGCTAAACCTCTCCTTACCAGGGCAATGCTGAAGGCTTCCTGCAGTTCCCAGCAGAAAAATTCCAAGTCATACCTTATGACTGGATTGAAATCACAAGTCATGTCTTGAAAACAAAAAAACCCTTTTATTTCCCATATCTCATGCACAGTGCATGCTGTCATTGCACAGCTCATCATGAGTGCTCAAAAAAAAGTCTCCCTGAGTTTGTTTCGAGTGAAAAAATTCTGAACTGCAGTATATATATATATACTCTTTAGATGGGTTGTTGTAAATCACCAAAATCATTAGTTTAACGTGTTTTCACTTGGTTTTTGTAACTACAAGGCTCCTGTCAGTAAAATTTTATTTTCCTTGAATCATGGACCACAAACCCTTTGAAACCTTAGTCTAAATCTTCCCAAACCAGTGGTGACCTGGCAATGTTCTTATCTTCCTAGGTACTTCTGGGCATCTCTGATCTGCAATCCCTGCTCTAGGCTGGATGCAGTGAGAGAGATGATGGGTGGTTCCAGCTGGCCTGAGAGGTGACACAAGATGCTAATGGGGAAAGAGACACTGATGCAGACTTCTTTGTTTGCTCTCAGCAAATAAGCCCTTGCAGCTGCTTCCTATGCCTGATCTTGATTGGCAAATCAGTAGACATAGTCTTGATGATCCCGTGTCCTTTTTGTGGTTATGTAGACAAAAAGGACTTCTCTGAGAAGTAATACTCAAGTTCTGCTGTCACTTGGTGCAGAATTTAATAAAATTGCACAGAAAATACCAGCACATTAAGACCAAATGGAGACCTACGCTCTTATGATCATATGAAACCCGGGCTGCAGGGCAGCCAGGGAGGGAGTGACCAGTAAGTACCACACAGGAGCAGGACAGAGTGAAACCTGGGAGGAAGGCTACAGATCATATAACATATAGTTTGGGAAGCATCTTCTATGAGCCACCTTGAAGGGCTCTAGTGAAGCCTGTCATTGTTCCTTGGTGCAAGTGGAAGATATGAAACCTTTTAAGGAATACAAAAACAATCTTCGCCAAACCAAGCGGAGGTTTCTTCCACTCTCCAGAGTCCCAGAAGACTTGCAGAAAGCAAGTAAAGGTGACTACTATAAATATATGGCTGATGAAGGTTTCCTACCCCTGAAAAGGCTTTTCTGGATAATGCTTAGTCTTAGAGAGACACTTTAAGATGGGATATATATCAGTTGAATGGGACATGTCTCAGTGAATCATTCAGCTATCAAGTCAAGATAATATTAAGGCAATCTGCAGTTTAGTTTTTGTTTTGAACCATAAAAATTCTTAGTATACTACTGGGAGAAGAATATGTTTAACACATAGGTTTTGAGTTTTAGGAAATTATTTTTTCATTCAAATGAGATACAGAAAATTAAACACTGTGCAAAAGTCTAACCAATACAAGATGTTTATCCTTTCTGAGTATGAGTGTACTTAGATTCTTATTAGCCTAAACTCATTGACACTATGCAGCCTGCACAGAAGGCATGATGACCAAGCAGGTCAGGGTAGGGAGGTGAGTACTTCTTCTCTTCTAAAATACCAGTTTTCAGATGTGTTTTATCTTTATTTCATGCCTTCTCCCCTTTAAAAATGTACACTCAACACTTTCCTTACACAGTGTCTGGTATTGTTTGTTTAATGCATTCTCATAGATTAATTCTGCTAGCCTAAAATTATGTTACAAATATTGCTATGATTTGTGTGCTTATGATTTCCTGCTTTTATTATTCCAGAATGTACCAGCTTATTAATTATGCAAGTTCTCTGCTTTTAGTATGAAAAAAATTGTAAAATACTGGTATTTCTTCCATGTGGTTAAGTACTCACACACTAATTTATACCAGATGCTTACCAAGCCCATCCATACAATCTACTTATAAATATATAATATATCCTTTAATTTATTAAGCAAAGATGCTTTCCCTTTCATGTGTTGTGACTGCATTGTAGTCAACCAGTTTTATCTTCCTCATAGGAAAAAGGCTTACTCAACTTGCAGTGCAGCCCTCAGAGTTCAGAAGTGCCTAGAGCTTTCTCCTGGGGCAGGGACGGGCAGTAGACCTGCCTGCAAAAGGTGTGCCCAGGTGAATTATAGAACCATAGAATCATTTAGTTTGGAAAGACCTCTAAGGTCATCAAGGCCAAAAGTTTACCTAGCACTGCCAGGTCATCACTAAACCATGTCCCTAAGTGCTACACCAAGATGTCTTAATTCCCTTCAGGAATGGTGACTCCACTGCTCTCCCGGACAGCCTGTTCCAGTGCTTGACAGCCCTTCTGGTGAAGAAATTGTTCCTAATATCCAATCTAAAACTCTCCTGGTGTAACTTGAGGCCATTTCCTCTTGTGCTGTCACTTGCTACTTGGGAGACTGACTCCTACCTCACCACAGACCTTTTTTCAGGTAGTTGTAGAGAGCAACAAGGTCACCCCTGATCCTCCCTTACTCCAGACTAAATACCCTCAGCTCCCTCATCAGACTTGTGCTCCTGACCCTTCCCCAGCTCCACTGCCCTTCTCTGGACATGCTCCAGCACCTCAATGTCTTTCTTGTAGTCAATTGTCCAGTTTTCCAAGTGATTTTTTTTCAAGTTACAATGGTGTCCAGAAGATGGATGCTTTTCAAGACATCTTATGACTGTACCAATTATATGCTGGTAGTTAAAAGGGTAAAAGGAAATGAACCCATATTTGTTACAAGGTAAGAGAATCTTAATAAAAAGTGAAAGTAATCTAAAATGCATATGTGAAGAGAGAAAAAATAAAAAGAAGAAATAGAACTTCACTTGTTCCATCAAAAAATTTTCCTTAAAATTGCAAAATGGGTCTTATGCCCAGTCAACATGCCCAGGACATACTTTTTCAAGTTTTAAATCTTATGAGACTTGGGAAAAAAAAAGTAGAAATGTCGAAATACTTCACTCTGAAATAATGTAATCTGACCTGCTCTTGTTGTCTATGTGTAACAAGGTGCCACCGAGTAATCCCACGAGGCTGTGGTTTTACATCCAGCAGATAACCTCACACACAGTACCAATGTCACATATTTTATTCTCTGGATTAGGAAAAGCCAGCTTATGGGAAGGGAGAGAATCTGCTAGTAGGCATCCAGAAGAAACATGCATTTTGATGACATTTCTAATTCTGGTGCTGCCACATTAAGAGGGACAACCTTTACTTCTGACAGCACTCATAAAGAAGAACTAGAGAATAAATTCCAGTGTGGCACATTATTGACAAGTGGAACACTTAAATTTAAGGCTGACACACCAAACATTTTCTATTCTGCACAGTTCTCAATCACATCCCACCAGGAAAGACAGAACAACATCCTGACCACCCCGTCCGGGGGAGAATGCTGTGGGTGAGGCAGTGAGTGCTGTGGGCTGTGTCTTTGCATGAGGAACCTGCATACACCTCTCTGCCTCCTCGTCCTCTTCTGCACGTGAAATATTATATGTTGAAGGACCACTTGACCACCTGAGTGTCTTGGGTAGGATAATCCAGGTGTCTAAGGCCACCACTAAATGAATAACCCACAAAACACCTGATTCTGCTTTCTGATGGGTACACCTGGCACGCTGGCTGCACTCTCTGTACTTCCAAGGTACCAGAGGCAAAGAAGGATGAGCAGAAGCCCAAAATAAGGCACTGAACCCCAAAGCTCAGGAGGCTTCTTCTCAAACTGTCTACCTCCAGCAGCAACATCTCCCCTTTTTGCATCTCTGTATAAGAATGTGAAGAAATGGGTCTGGACCTTTGCCTCAAGGACTGCACCATAACCTTAAGCTTTTCCTAGAAAGCAAGTGTTCAGGGCTGAACTCTGACTTGAGAAGGTCTGTAAAGCACCCCTAGGCCTTATCAGATTTGCCCAATGTAAGCTGTGATCTCCCACAGCAGCATGAAGTATGGGGCTCCCAGCCCTTGTGCCCGCCCTTACTCACAAGTTGATGGTGCCTGTGGTGAGAGCGGTGACAACCCAACGCAGGTCCAGGGTTTTGAAGGGGATCAGGATCATGCTCACATTTGCTGCCAGCTCTTTGTAGCTCTCAGGATAAACAAAGTGGTGAGTGGTCTTGCTCCCAACATCTGATTCGTAACCAGCAGTGGGGGCGCGGTTCATTCTGCAGCCCAAAAGTAAGAAGTGAGAAGGTGAAGAAGCAGGAGAGGAATTAGGTACAAATACATGTGAATCTTCACAAAGTCTCTTACTCAAAGAGCAGGGACAGGCTCCCATGCCTAAGAGGAGTGCTGTATGCAGGCTCTTTAGACAGCCTTGAAAAGGTGCAAAGGTCCTCAAGTAAGCTGGAATGATTATCACCCATGTGGATAAACAGTAAATGAAAGCTCAATTTTAGTGGGTAATTCCGTGATTGAATAGGAGTGTCTACCAAGCAGGTAGCATATTCCTGAGTTCCCTTTAATCCAAGAGAGCTGATCAAGAGTGGTGAGTCCAGGAGGACACATCTCATTTCATCCTAAAACTGTATCCTCCAGTTAGTGAGAAAAACATTTTCCTGAAGTACATCAGCTTGACTTCTTGCAGTTTCTTCCTCCCCATCTCTCCATGCATATTGGAATGTCTAGGATCAAGGTAATAAACTATGTTATGTGTGATGAGAAGCAACAAATATTCCTTATGGTTCTCCCATGAAAGGGCACTAAAGACACAGGGACATATATAGGATCTGCTTCTGACCCTTCATTTATTCAAACCTTACTTTGTAGTGTGTCCTCCAACATTGATATATCTACTCAGGGTGACTCTGCACACATGTGAGGTGCTTTAAGTAACTGTGGGGTCAGTGCATGGAGGTCTGCCCAGGGCCACCAGGGTTCAGTCAAGATGTGTTGGCCAAACAGGGCTACCCTACCGTATGTTGAGTGTATCAGGAAACAAAGAGGGGATTTCTGAACTCAGGACTGCAGAAATGCCTCTGTACTTATGTTCGCTTCTGAAAGCAAATCTGGGAGCAAATCAACAATTCTTTCTTTGATGCTTTAGCTCCTTGATGGTAGAGATTTGCATATTTCTGTGGTGCAGCAGGGAGCAGATTAAAGATCTCCAAAGCAACTTACATGAATCCATGGTGCTGCACAACACCATGGAGAAACCCCTCAGCTGTCTGTGAGCACAGTGGGGTTTTTCTGCAGTGACATTAGCTCAGCTCCTGGCAGAAGCACAGGGAGGACACGGAAGGATGTAGCTGATGAGGTGATGAGGAACATCGTATCTTGCCAGATAATATGCTGCCCTGGCTGTTGATAACAGGGGAGGCAAAATCTGTTTATCAAGTCTATGCCAGATTGTGTTATTGCAGTGCTCTCCCAGGTGAATTACTTAAATTTCCTCTAACTCCCTACAAAGCAGTTATTGGTGTAGGCAGAATACTCTGCCAGCCTACATAGACTTGTTATTTAGTTTCCTGTTATTTGATTTTCTACCAGCAACCCATAGCAGTGTAGAAATACCAGTAAAGCACGCAGCTTTCTATGTTTTATCTTGAGATTATTGTCAGTCAAAGGTATAAAATATGGGTGTTTCTTTCTGCCAAGGCAAAGACAAGGGTGACATCTCAATTTTCTTACAACCTGCCCTCAGGTACCATTGTTGGTGGGGCTGCCTGTGCCACATGGCAGAAGGCAGCATTCACACCCAGCCTCAGCAGGAAGGACTGAGCAGGAATTTCCTTGTGTCACAAAACTAGATAGTTATGCAAATAAAAGTGGGCTGGAACATGCTGGAAGGAAAGGTGTCCCCTCAGACTCCCTGGCTCTTCTCTGCACTTGGTTGGATTGTCAGAGCATGTGGAAGTGAGTATCAGGTCTCCGGAGATTTTGTGTTTGACGCACAGAGGGGTCACCCGCTCTGCACAAATTCCCATGGTGATTCATGAAACCTTGTGCAATCCTTTCAGATCTGGTTTAGGAGTGCTGAAATAAAAACATGAGAGTGGAAGGTTCAATTTCAAGTCACAGAGAGTTTTGCCCTTGCCAGGAATGCATGGCTATGGGATGGGTAGGGTCTCAGAACAGAAACATGCACCTGAGTGTGTTACTCTTAAGTTACTACTACTAGCGTTGAGTCTAGCAAAGCCTTTTCTGCGTGAGTCTGGAAACATAGGCCAAGCAATATAAGAAAATACAGGCAGGAATGGGAGTGTCTCCATAGGGACACAGAGTTAAGCATAAATGCACCACAGCTTCCCACATTTGCAGCTGCCCTGCATTTGCAACCTGTAGGACTAATGTTGAGGCCTCTCCCGTTCCCTTCATGGATCTGAAGACAAAGTTGGCTGCCTCTGCCTTTGGGGAGGTACTTTTGGCAGGGAGCAAGACATGCAGCTGAAGGAAGTAACGCTTGAAGTGATTTGTTGCAGATACTTAGGTGTCATCTGAAGACTCTATGGCATGTCCAAACCACATCAGAAGCCAAGGTGGCTTAACAGTTCAAATCATACTTATCTTGTGTTGATGTGCTCTTGGCTTCAGTGCACAGCTTCCTACCAAGTGTTGTCTTGTTTCTGAGAGTATAATCCCACATGTGGCATTTTCAATAGCAATCCCTCCCTTCCTGCCCTTTACTGATCCCCAAATTGTACTGTACTGGCAGCTATGGTGTGAAAGTTGGACAACACATTGAAGATGAACATAGTCCAGGAAACTCGGCTGCCCTCAGGGTGATTAGCGCTGCTTACCCAGTTCCTGCCAGTGGGACAAAGTAGCCAACTTTTATTGCTTCAAAGGGGAAAGGCCATGTGATCCTTTAAAAACTACCTGCAACCAAATAGGTGCCTCCTGTCAACTGAAAAGTCACTTTGGCTTCCCCACCCCACCATTTCTTAAGAAGGAATCAGTGCAAGAAAGTCAAATCTGATACAGTCAATTAATGTCTAAAAGGTCACTTGTGAGTACTAGCTGCAGAAGCAATTTTTGTTCAAAACTGGCAATATTTTATCATCTGTTTTTTAACACAGGCAAGTATGGATTGTGCAGAACAAGACAGTATCAACACCTATTAACATTTTTTTTTCCAAGTTAAAACATGGGGTTGGATCTCCAAGGCACATATTTTATGTCCCTGGAACTTAGATTTTACTTAAGCACCAGATTTCACTAAACAGCCCCTGAAATCTTGTTTGCTCACTTGTCGTCTAAAATACTAGTGAATTTTAGATAACAAAGGCATCTGGAGCTGAGGTGGTTTTTACTCACCTGAGCACAAAGTCATGGGAGTCAATATCTTGGCCGTACTGAGACTGCCGAAGGTTCCCCGAGTTGCCCACGACGGCGCATCGTCTGCATGTGTAAGTGCCTCTCTCCTGCAGTGGGTCCCCATCCCCAGGAATCACCCCAAACAGTTCTGTGAGGGTGGCATTCAAATTCTTCGGTGCTTTCTCTGCTTGCAGTTTCTGTTAGGGAGAGAAAACACTCCAGGTTACCAATACAGGCAGCTTTTCTGTGAGCTAGATGTAGCTTCAGGTGTCTCCTGAAAGAGCATTCTTGCATCTGCCTGCAGACATTGCTTTCTGCAGTAAAAGGCTTCAGGTTGTGAGCCAAAGTGTGAAAAAAATAAAGTAAAAACACCTTGCTGTTAATTTTTTAACTTGGTTGCCCTTTTCTCCTTTATCTCCTCAGTTTCCCACACCTCCTCAGACTCTATCTAGCATCCTCCCCAAGGCTGGCCTTAGCAGAATAAATGTTCCTCTGGTGTGTATAAGCCTAAACCCACACTGGGCCAGATATCTTCTGTAAAAAGGACATGTGTAATTTATGTTAATACTCATAAAAAGGATAGAAAAGTCTCGGGGAACCTGATGGAACACAGAAGTGACTTGTATCCCTTCCACAAATTTTGGCATATGCTGGGAGTGGGAGAGGGAGATGGGAAGTGAACTGTGGAGGAACCAGCTGCTAGTGCAAGAGGAAACTATAGTTACTCCTGAGGGCTGGAGATGTAAAATCACCTAAAAAAAAATCTCCAGGATGGAGAAAACCACCCGGACCTTGGTCATTGTGTCTGTTACCATGGAGGGAAACTGTTTTGTAGCAGCTCTGTGGTGCATGGTGGAAACAATGGCTGGATCGGGAAGGTACAGGCAAGGTGCAGGGCAGGCGATGGTCAGACACTCCCTTTCTGGGACTCAGCTCTCTGAGGGCTACTAAAAAGTTTGGCAGCGCTGACAGACTCACAAATACCAGTGCCCACCCTTGTGGTGCCACTTGCTTGCAAGCTCACAAAGGGAGAATGGCTTCAGCACAAAATGGGCCAAAAAGGCTCTGTCTTGCTCTGCCAGCCCAGGGCAAGGAAAGACAGGGAGGGAGAGAGGGGAAACACCTTTTCCCATGACTCCCAGGAATGGCCCGGGGTAATTTGACTTTAGTTTCCAATGTGTTTCCCTTGACTGCACCAGGAACTCTTAATTTGTCCTGCTATCTCCCTTTCTCACACAAATGCAAACAGATGCAGCACTGTAATTTTTGTTTAAATTCCATGCTGTCTCCTTGCAGAACGTTATTTGCACTGAAATGAACAACAAGTCTGTGGAGCTCAGAGCTACAATACGACATCAAGGCCAAGAACTTGAAACAAAGAAGACAAAGAAATAATTCATAGACTTACTCTTCCTACTAATCCTTCCTAGTGTATATACTCATATATGCACTGCACAAGGTGATTAGGACAAAAGGAAATTAGGATGCCCGAAAAAGCACTGCAATATGTCACTGTTCACTGGATGGCTCAGTCATTTAAGTGAAAAAGGTTATCTTCCAAATTCATGTGTGATGCTACGAACACATGACCACATACCTAACCTCTTGTGTATTCTTTATGAATCCAGTCTAACCTGGTCTTACTCTGAATATGTGAAAAACAGAGTTAGAAAGCCTGAAGCCTTCAAAATAATTGGAGAATTCATAGATGCCACATAGTGTATTAGCAGGTGTATAATGTGGTAAAATCTGATTTATTTTTTTTTTCAAAAAAAAGGAACTTATTTTGAGTTATTTGAACACACATTTGCATATACCTATGTATACCCTCTCTCTGTAAAAGTGAGCTGACTTAACTGTATTTAAGAAATGAAAGAAAATTAAACAAAAGAAGAAAATAAAAAATTAAAAAAACCCAAAACAAAACAAAACACACACACACACACACAAAAAAAACCCACACACACACACACACAAAAAAATCTTACTATTGAACTGATTTTGCCTGAGAAAATTCACAAGAGGAAGGGAATTTCCAGAAAATTCTAAGTACATGGGTCCTTTTTCTAAGTTAAGTTTCCTTTTCATGCAGAATGTTTGAATCAGAAAAGGAAAGGACTTGGAGTATTGATACAATTTTTATGAATCAAAATGGTAAGATACATCCTGGGTGGGCACCTCCAGTTGCACAGCACAGGCCTCTGCCTTTCTGTTCTGCTGCTGTCAGTACAGAGTAACTCTTGCAAACAAGTTGAAACACGGGCACCAACATCAGCCTGAAAGGTGGACACCATAATCCTACAATCCCTTCACAACTATGACAGGAAGTACACAATTTCCGCAGGAAAAACTATTACTATTGTTAGAAATTCTCACAGTGAACTTAAATAGGATCATGACCTTATTACACTGTGTGCTGAATATCCATACAATGAAACAGCTGTCCTTAACTCATTAAAGTTCTCTGTTTTAATTTCCTCTATGATTATGTGACTGAACTTTACTGTTCAGGCCTACTCTTTAATCAGCACTGGTTAATCTTTGATTTTGCAGCAAAACAGGGAAGAGTAGGCAATAAAGCCAGTTAACTCCAAGGCATACCCAGTTTAGAAAATCTTAGACATAACGTGCAGCCAGTTCCTCATTGCACAATGTTTGCTTGGCTTACTGAAAAAGACAATTTTAATAGTATTACAATTACAAGCTGATTATAGTTCACTTTCCCACACCAAATTTTTGTAATTTTTTTTTTTTTTTGAGTAATGTAACTTATTTTTTTAAACAAGCTGCCACCAGTCTGGCCTTTCCCATAAATCAACAAAAGCACTGGATGAAAGTCTGTCCATGATGCGCAAATTAAAGTTGTAGCCATGTGGCAATGCTGGGACAGCATCCTCTCTCTTAGTGCTGTAGATGTGTGACAGGGATATGTATATGGATACAGCTGCTAGAATTGGCCTTACATACACCAAAATACCTGACCCCTGTGTCCTGAGTGAAGTGGTTGCTTTTCTCAGAAGTCTGTGCAAAAAATAACCGAGTCTAAAGAAGCAGTTTAACCTCTTGACCAAGGCCACAAAGCATCTTTGTGCCAATATATAAAAATATCAATGGATCACTTCACACTCCAGCTTGCCCCCTTAAAATATTTGTCTGGCACTTGAGAGTTAACCTTATATTGTTAAAAACTGTAAGTGGGAGTTCAGCTTGAGAAGTTTCCTCATCATCTTCACAGGAAGATAAACTGTGCTGTTGCCCAGCCTTAGAAACTCCCCATCTCATGTACAGAAATTTACTAGCTGGACTTGCATCTTCTCATTTTAAGAAAAGGAAGTAAGAAAAAAAAAAAGGCAAGAAAACCTCAAAGTTTGTGCACTTCCTTTCTTTAGCCATGAATAGCTTCCCAAGGAAGAGCCTGTTGTTCCTCTCATCACTATGTGCACACCTCCATTAAGAATGACAAGGAATTTGCTGCTTATGTAAACTTCTCAGAAGGCTTTTGTGGGCTCTCTGGTACCATCACATTGACAGCTCTTGCCAAGAAGCAATAGCCAAAACTTGGGTAAGGGATTGCAAAGGGAGAGTGTGAATTCAGCCAAAGCTGCTCAGAGCTAACACCTGGGAGTGGTAAGGACACAGCTACAGTCATAGAATCATAGAATAATAGAATGGTTTGGGTTGGGAGGGACCTTAAAGGTCATCTAGTTCCAACCCCCCTGCCATGGGCAGGGACAGATCCCACTAGATCAAGTTGCTCCAAACTCCATCCAACTTGGCCTTAAACACTTTCAGGGATGGGGCATCCACTTCTCTGGGTAATCTGTACCAAGGTGTCACCACTCTCAAAGGAAATAATTTCTCCCTAATAACTAATCTTAAATCTTCCCCCTTCCAGGTTAGAGCCATTTCCCCTTGTCCTATTTCTATATGTTGTTATGAAAATTCCCTCTCCAGTTCTCTTGTAGCCCCCTTTAGGTATTGAAAGGCTGCAATAAGATCCCTCTGGAGGAGGGATCTTGTCCAGGTTCAACAATGCCAAGTCTCTCAATCTGTCTTTACAGGAAAGGTGTTCAGACCCTCTGAGTATCTTCCTGAGCTCCTCTGGACTTGCTCCAAGAGATCCATATCCTTCTTATGTTGAAGCCTCAAAGGAGTCAGGGGAAGCTCAAAGGAAAGCTCTCCCAATATGTCTGCACCCTGCACCCATGGTCAAGTTTGGCAGTGTATTAAAAACAACTTCAAAATCCCAAATTATTATCAGGTAGACTAGATTAACCTGTAATAATTGGTGTGATGTGGGTGCAGGTAGAACATGGATCAAGGCAGACAGGTATAGGTGTGGGTCTGGCATCACTGCCAGCACACAGCCAGGCAGCTGGAGGAAGGTGGTGTAGCAATACTGGGGTTTGTGGCTTTTCTAATTTTTTTTAACTGTTTTTAAAAGTTTCAAAGGCAATAGAGCCCCATGAGAATCTCTTTTGCACAGCTACTAATTGCCTCACTGCAGCAGTTCGGAGGCATTAACACTCATGCAACACTTCCCGGGTATAAGACATCATATAAAGACTAATCCTAGCAAGTCTGGTGGGGCAAACCCAGGTAATCTTCATTTTTCAGACTGAAGGAGAGGTTAAAAGTAAACCATCAATTTTAGGAATGCCTCCTTGTTTTGGAAAATTTGACATTATCATTGTTGTATTTAATATCCTGCAATTACTATGCATCAAAGTGTTGAAGAGGAAGAATATAGAGACTTTCCAGAGTTTGGGGTTCGTTCAATGATTTGTGTAATCAAAAAATGTATGCTCTGAAATACGAATGTATCTGTGCATATATTATGTAACTAACACACAATATTATGTGTATACCAAATGGTGTGATTTCTGACTTCCATGGCTGGTATGGGTCACCTCTGTGCTTCTCTAAGGTGTCAAGACCATCCCTCTGCAAGCTCTGTGTGCCCTCATTTCTGGCTGCAGGATGCTTGCAGCTCAGGAGAGTGCACTGCAGTACTTAGAGAGACATGTGAGCTTGGACCACCTTGAGATCCATCTGTCCTCACCATAGAAGGAGCAGCTCCAGCCCAGCTGGACTTACATGGGGTCTGCCAGTAGGGGTAAGATATAGTCCAGGGTCAGGTTCTTCCAGAATGTCCAAGTCTGCTCTAAAAGTCACACTTTCAACCAAGCAGTACAACAGCAGGTGGGACTGGCACGTGGACAGGTACTGGGACCAGAGCCTGGGACCTGGCCTGGATTTGGAACCACCTTCTGCAGAGATCGAGTAGCTTCACACTTCCTTCAGTGCCCTCTGTATTGCTTTCAGTGTCACAGACAGCATCCCAGTTCTAAAGAAAACTTCTGGTGATCAAAGTACCTGGGCACATTTTCTACAAAGAGCATTCAAAACGCATGACTCAGGTGCCAAGTAGCAGCTCTGCTGTTGTCTTAAAAATAAGTGCAGCTTCCGCAACTTCCCCAGTGCACATGTTGGGGATGCCCTTTTGTTCATCAGCTGGTTAGCAAATTTTTTAACCATATATTGCATTTTTTCCCCTACAAACATAATGATTTAAAATGAATATTTTCTTTTAGATACACCAGTAACATGGTCTCAAGAACTGAGCTATCTTCCAAAAAAAAAAAAAAAAAAAGGGAAAACTCTCAAATATCATAAGACTCAAGATAAAAATTGCTATAACATGATAGTTTATGAACAATGTGCTACAGATAAGATTGCCAGGAAACTCTGAGCCTGAATTTACTTATCACACCTTTAATCCATCAACCTCAACACATTTATTTTGAATTTAGAACAGCATGTTCTGATCTCATATTTTTAATACTTTATGACCACCACGAACAATGCATCCAACCCTGAGAACAAAACAAGAAAACTATAAATAAATGCTGTGTTGTGTTACAGCATGTAATTCTTGCTGTTTCCTAATATATGGGTTACTAAATTTAGTGAGAACATCCACAGCATTTGTGTCATAGTAAAACAATGGAAAATTTGCAGGTGAACCAGCTCAGAGAGGTGTGAAAGAAAATATAAACAGAAGGAATGTATCACATAACACCAGGTGCCACCTTCCAAAACACTGAGACTCTCACAGTCCCTGAGTATAAGATGAGGGAAGGCAGAGAAGAGAGAGAGAAGGTGAGAGATAGGAAGGGGTGAGGGGAGGAAGGGAAAGAGGAAGAGGGAAAGGAGGGAATTTTGAACGAAATGGTTACAGCCTGGAGTGTTATTAATGCCCAATGTTCCCCAAGAGCAGAGGACTCAAATTCAACTTTAAGTCCCAAGAAGCACAGAGCTGCTGCAGCAGCATGTCCAGGAGAAGAATTTGGCCATTATTTACTACTCAACTAAAGTAATGAAAGAAGAGTTTATCAGCTATTTAGATTTAAGCAAATGAAAAGCAATGAGCAGTCCTGACAACAATGTCCCTTGTTTCCATGAACATAGAAACAGTCAGGTACATTTTCAGGTGCTTCTCCAGAGCAGCCCTGCCCTGTGTAGCAGGATGAGCCAGTGCAGGTGTGGTGGCACAGACCTTCTCTTCCCTGCACCTTCCCACCTGCACAGGTAGTGGAACTAAATCCAGTATGGACAAAAAACTTTATTCAGAGCAGGAAGGAATATTTCCTTTCAAAAGGCCACATGCTACCAAGATGAAAGGGTTTAAACCATGTATTCTCCAAATAAACCATGAAGCCACCTGGCAGCCATGTGAAGAGCTGTATGCAAGTGAAACCACCCCATTCTTCAGCCCCAAATGTCACTTTGTCTCCAATGCTGGTGAAATCAGTCCTCACTGTCCTAATAGCGGAGGGACACTAATGCTGCAGGACCATTTGGATGAATAACATTCACACGTACAACAACAGGGTTAAAGGGGGAGGGAGGACAGACCAGGCTCTCTGGAAAGGGCTCTGCCTGCATTTAGTCCAAGCACATCCCATGGCAGGAATGTCACAGCCATGCAATAAATAGCTCCAGTGCAGTCACCACCATCTCAGTGTCTCAGTTACAGCACACCAAAACCACCCCACTGTCTGAAGGCAGTTCCTGAGAGGGAACCCAGCCATTTGTCCCTTGAAAACAAGTTTGAGTAATCTCAGGTCTCCTCATGCCTCATCTTTATGTACAAATATAGTTAAAACTCACAAATTACTGAATTGGCAAGGCATACAAGAGGAAAACATGGCCATGAGCAATGTTTTCTTAAAGACTGGCTGAAATCTCAGACTCACTTTGAAGATGAGCCTAAAAATGAAAAGGGAGTTCTGTCAGGATGCACCTGGGAGTCATTTACTGCAGAAATGACACTGTCTTGGAACGGCTCGACCAAAGCAACACGTACATTAGAAGTCAGTTGCAATGAGGAGGTGAGACCACATCATGCCTGGGTTTATCCAAAACCATCTTTCAGAGGAGTCAGGGCACTTTCTCCATTTACCATAGATTAGGGCAAAGATTTTCAGTAAGTTACTGACTTCCAATACACAGTGCAGTTTTGGGGGACACTGAGAAATTTCACACATCATGACTGAAGATAGAAAACATCTAGATATATTAAAAGATTTATTT